>SIJG01000058.1:336495-349940 GCA_023374025.1 Heterodera schachtii | reverse complement strand
AATCCGTTCAATTAATCTGTTACCCGATGGAATTGCTGATGATGGACCAAATGCAACTGCTGGCCAAGCGTTGGCCAAATGGTTGCAAACGCCGAGCAAAAATGGTCAACCAAAGCGATTGCATTGCCGTGATTATCGTGGTCAACCAAATCTTGAATGGATCAACAGTTTGAAAGAGGTGGCCGGTTATATTTTGACTGATTGATTGCCCAAGATTTGCGTTCAGTTTTTGTTTAGACATTTCTCCGTGCCACCACTTCTGTCGCTTACAATATGCAAATTACTTTTTATAACACATTGCCAATTGCATTTGAATTAGTGAACGAACGGAACAATGAGAAGCTTACGTTGGAGAAAGCAACCAATTGGAATCGCCGATGGATAATGAAGCGATGTCCAATTAGTGAAAAGGCGGCGGCGATTCAATGGAAAAACGACGAAAATTGGGACGACAAATTGAACGAAATCAAATTTAATTTGTGGCGTGGCAATAGTTCCATTGGGTGAGAGCAACAACAATGGAATTTGATTTTGTTCATAAAACAAAACAATTTCAGGCCATTGTCTCCATCAGCGGAAGAAGAAGAAGTGGATGAAAGCATCGAAAATTAATTATACCAATTGAAATGGATTTGATGCTTATTTTCTCTCAGAAATGCTTTGTTGCTTCTTACATTTATTTGTCTGATTTCTTAAGAATTTTTATTCGATATACTTGAAAAAAGGCTGATCATTTTTGAGATGGTCAATTTGAATTTGGATAAATTTTTATCGGGGGCTCCAAAACTCAAAATTGCTCAAAACCAATTTTATTGGTTTTTTTACTCGGGGATTCGATAATTGATCGGAATCGAGATGCCAACCTGAATCATGATCAGTAGGGTTACGCGTTGTATGCATAAAAATTACATTTTACGCTGAATTTAAAAAAAATTCTTTTTTAGGCGTGGGAGTCCGGCGGTACGGGTAGGGCAGACGGGAAATTGTTTTTAGGATTTTTCATCAATTTTGTTAAAAAAATATGTTCAAAATTCAATAATTTTCCTCTTTTCCCACTTCGCTGGCGACCCCCTCACCCCGAAATTGTCATCCTTAATAGTGTAAAATTTCTCGGTTTCCGAGACTAAAAACCCGAGACCGGGAAGCAAAAAACCCGAGAAATTTCCCGAGTCGGAAACCGAGACTCTTGCCATCCCTACCTCTTTCCTTCTCTATTTTCAATTGCCCTTTCCTCTCTCCGTCTCTCTCTCTTTCTCTTTCTCTCTCTCTCAGTCCCTTTGTCTCTGTCTCTCTCTCTCTCTGTCTCTCTCTCAGTCCCTTTGTCTCTCTCTCTCAGTCCCTCTGTCTCTCTCTCAGTCCCTTTGTCTCTCTCTCTCAGTCAGGGGTGTCATCGCCAAAACCTAAAAACCGGGCGCACGAGTTCAAAAACCGGGCAAAAATTTTCAAAAACCCGGCAAAAAACCGGGCATATATTTTTAGCTAATAATTCAATGTATAAAAACGTAAAAACATTTAAACAACATATTTATCATCACTTTTCACCTGTTTGAATTTTTAGCTCCGAAAAAATGACAATTTTTTGGGGGTCCCGGCGGTGCCGATAGGCGCCGCCGGAAAAATTTTTTGGAAATTGTAAGAATACGATAAGAAAAATTGCAAAAAATTATCCTTTTTTTTTTAAATCCTGAAAAAGGCACCAAAAAGTTCAAGCTAGAAGCTTCAAACCAAGTTAAAAACTCGTTTTTCGTGCTTAATTCAGACAGTTTCGCTTTTGGTCCAATTTCCTTGACAATTGCGATTTCTCTCCAAATTGTCAATTCGCTTTTGCCATCAAAATGCGTGTCCACCAAAACATCGAAACGGTCGGAAAGCAATGCCATTTTGAGGCCGAGTTGAGCACGGTCAAAAGATGGGAGAATGTCCATCCACACGTCGCCACAAATCCAGCTAAAACAATGGAAAAAATTAGGGTAAATGAAAATTTTGTAATTAAAAAAAATTCTTACCGCCGATTCATTTTGCGGTATTATGAATGAAAAAGTCTGTTTGACGTCTTTATATACCCATAAATCATCAAAAAATAAAATCTTCGACACTTTTTCGTTTTTAGTACGAAAATTTAAAAAGAAAATCAACAATAAAAGCACGCAAATTCACACAATCACGGCACAATATTGTTATGGATTAAACAGCCCTTTGGCCATTTTTTTGGGTAAAATATAAAATTGGCCGATTTGAAACGGATGGAAGAGATTAAAAAGGTCTGCTGGTCAAAAATTATGGCCATTACTCGTTAATTTATGCGGTTACCCACTCAAATTCCATTTTATACACTCACAAATCAGTGTTAAATTTGCCAAACAAAATGTCATCAATCAATCCAATACATTATAAGTTAAAAATGATCGGTCATTTCCTTAAATGATCACTTTTTCTTCTTCTGCTGATCACTGGGCCCGGGAAAAGAGAACACTTTTTCATCGCTTTGACCTGCTGGCAGAGACAGCGGCCTAAATTAAGCAAAATTTGAAATGGATGAGAACAGCTAAAAGTATAGCCCGGAATTTAAAAAAAAAATTAAAAAATTCGAACTAGAGGACCAGGGTTTTCGAGATGGACGAGAACGGTCGGGAGGGACAAGAGAAGGACTCAAGTCCTGTTTAATTGGAACCCCTAGCGCTGCCAAGATTCTGGGAAAGTACTGTACATGGGATAAGGGAAAGAAGTACTGTAAATTAATGTCAGTTTTATCATTAACTTCTGTCAGTTACCATATTCATCTTTATATTCATACGACGACAAGAATGCCAATTGAACAATTTGAAGTGGTGACGAAGGGACAAATGAGAAGCTGATATTCTGGGAAGAATCCGAGTATAATTGGCTGCTGATACGATGTCCAATTGGGGACACGGTGACGGTTCAGCGGAAGAAAGACGAAAATTGGGATTGAACAATGTCCATTTTCATTTGTCGGATGACATCAATAAATGCATTGGGTAAGAGCAGCAGCAACGGATAATTGATCCAATTTAAATCTCACTTAATTTTAGGCCTTTGTCGCCACCAGCGGAAAAAGAAAAAGAAAAAGCGGACGAATGAAAGCAACGAAAATTATTAATTATATTTGAGAATGGTCGACGATCTCACAAATTGCAAATGGATTTGATGCTTATTCTCTTTAAGAAATGCTTTTGTTGCTTCTTACACATTTATTTGTCTGATTGTTTTAGAATTTTTGTTCAATATATGTACTTGAGAAATGGCCAATCATTTTTGAGTTGGTCAATTGGAATTTGAATAAATTTTTATCGGAGGCCCCAAAACTCAAAATTGCTCAAAACCAATTTTATTGGTTTTCTTAGTCGGCGATTCGATAATTGGTCGGAATCGAGATGCCAACCTGAATCATGATCAGTAGGGTTACGCGTTGTATGCATAAAAATTACATTTTACGCCGAATTTAAAAAAAATTCTTTTTTAGGCGTGGGAGTCCGGCGGTACGGGTAGGGCAGACGGGAAATTGTTTTTAGGATTTTTCATCAATTTTGTTAAAAAAATATGTTCAAAATTCAATAATTTTCCTCTTTTCCCACTTCGCTGGCGACCCCCTCACCCCGAAATTGTCATCCTTAATAGTGTAAAATTTCTCGGTTTCCGAGACTAAAAACCCGAGACCGGGAAGCAAAAACCCGAGAAATTTCCCGAGTCGGAAACCGAGACTCTTGCCATCCCTACCTCTTTCCTTCTCTATTTTCAATTGCCCTTTCCTCTCTCCGTCTCTCTCTCTCTCTCTCTCTCTCTGTCTGTCTCTCTCTCAGTCCCTTTGTCTCTCTCTCTCTCTCAGTCCCTTTGTCTCTCTCTCTCAGTCCCTTGTCTCTCTCTCTCTTCTCTCTCTCTCTCTCTCAGTCCCTTTGTCTCTCTCTCTCTCTCTCTGTCTCTCTCTCTCTCTCAGTCCCTTTGTCTCTCTCTCTCAGTCCCTTTGTCTCTCTCTCTCTCTGTCTCTCTCTCAGTCCCTTTGTCTCTCTCTCTGTCTCTCTGTTTCTCTCTCAGTCCCTTTGTCTCTCTCTCTCTCAGTCCCTTTGTCTCTCTCTCTCTCTCAGTCCCTTTGTCTCTCTCTCTCTCTCTGTCTCTCTCTCAGTCCCTTTGTCTCTCTCTCTCTCTCTCTGTCTCTCTGTTTCTCTCTCTCAGTCCCTTTCTCTCTCTCTCTCTCACTGTTGCCTTTTGTTTTTTCATTTGTCTCTCGATTTTCTCTCTTTGTCCCTTTTCTACAATATGTCTTTGGTTGGGGACGGCACATAATTTGCCGACCTAAAATTCGCTCCCATACAATCGATTGCTCCTTTCTCATTTCTTCGTTCCCATTCAAATCAAACATTTATCTTTCTTTTCATACCAATTAAATTTATATGCGTCCAAATCATTATTAACAGCTAAGTGAAAGCCGACTTTTTTCTCCGTTCGTTGGCAAAAAGAAAGTCTGTAATTGAAAAAACCCGTACAGGAATAGAAGTTGATTATTATTTAATTATAGTTTAAAATTGATGGGACGCACAAAAGTCGGTAATACTGCCGATGGTACCACACCTTTTTTGAAAAAATATTTTATCTTTTCAAAATTAATGAAAACAATTCGAATAAAAAGTGAAAATTAAAATTTTACGACTTTTTGTTCGAATTTGGGTCCGGGTTTAGGGATTGGCCGAAATGGACGCAAGATTCATGATCAGCAGTCCCGAAAACCCCTAAAAACATGTTTTCATTAATTTTGAAAAGATAAAATATTTTTTCAAAAAAGGTGTGGTACCATCGGCAGTATTACCCAAAAGTCGATTGGACGCATAAACTTGACTAAATCACTTTTTATGCGCATATTTCGCAATTTTATGTGCATATAATTCCGAGCCCTAGGCATTATTATACCAGATTATCATTTTGTAAATTTACATACATAACTAATTATTTAAATGAAATTTCTAACTATACCTAAATGTCTACATTCTTTTTTCCCAAAGGCGTTTTACTTTTTTTTATTTAAATAAAAATTATATCATATTGTATATTTAATTGAATATTTTTAAACAACAGGCAAAATTTTTGAATATTCTTTTGTAAAAAAAGAAATTCGTCTCGTGGCTCGTATTCTCGTATTTTTATGGGCGTCTCGTCTAGTATTTTATTTTTGTCTCGTATCTCGTGTCTCGTATTTTATTTTCCCTTTTTCAACATCCCTGGTATACATATTGCTATATAAAGGCTTTTCGGCTCTTGTGGAGTTTAAGCCCCATACGCAAAAATTTTTACATTTCAGAATAAAAGAAGCCAAACTATAGGTTTCGGGGTCGCTGATCGCGAATCCGGCTTCCATTTCGACCAATTCCAAATCCCGGACCCGAATTCGAACAAAAATTCGAAGAATTAAATTTTTCGATTCTACATTTTTAGTGTAAAAATGGTTTAAATGATTTTTAATTGAAGCACTGATGACTTTCAGTTCGTTTCCGTGTATTTAAACAATGTTGACCAATAATCTGAAACCCGAAAAATTTAATTTTCGACTTTTTGTTCGAATTCGGGTCCGGGATTTGGAATTGGACAAAATGAATGCCGGATTCGTGATCAGCGACTATAAAAACCTATACATTGGCTTCTTTTATTCTGAAATAAAAAAATATATATTAGTGTATGGGGCCTAAACTCCACAAGAGCCGGCTTTTCTTATATATTTACACATTTTCGAATTTTATAAATTGCTTATTTTTTGGAATATAAATACAGTTTTACTTGGTTAACAATCACAAATTACGACAAAAGTGGGCTAATTGCAACAAAAATGAACAGACGGTAAGGCAATTTTTATAAATTTCAAAATTTCCATTAATTTTTCACGCATTTCAGTTGGATTTGTAACGACGTTTGGATGGACATTCTCCCATCTTTTGAACGTGTTGAACTTGGTCTCAAAATGGCATTGCTTTCCGACCGTTTCGATGTTTTGGTGGACACGCATTTCATTGGAAAAACAATGGAATTGACAATTTGGAGACGTATCACAATTCGCGAAGGCATTGGACCAGAACCGAAATTATCTGTTTTGATCGATGGCAAATGGATGGCATTTCCGATGCCGGATCGTCCATTGCCAAACAAAATTCGCTTTAAGAATCTTCAGATTGAGTATTTTAAACTTTTTTATGTAGAATTTTTTTTTTTTTTCAGCTACATTGACCACTCCGTCATTGCATTTCTCCGTGCCAACAAGCAAATTTGGGACAGAAGGGGCACCAATTTGGAGTTTTTTTGTGCAAATGTCCAGCCAATTTGGGATGTTTTGGCCAGTGAAATTTGGCCAATTTTTGCGACAAACATTCGCCATTTGTCCTTTTTCGATGGCGATGAATTGGACAATTTGCGTCGCCGCATTTCACCAACAATTCTCACTGATGTCAATCATCTGAATTCAATCGAATCCACTTATCTGTTACCCGATGCAATTGCTGATGATGGACCGAATGCAACTGCTGGCCAAGCGTTGTCCAAATGGGTGCACACGCCGAGAAAAGACGGACAACTCAAGGAATTGCGTTGTAATGGTTATTCGAATCCACCAAATCTTGAATGGATCAACAATTACAAAGAGGTATTGTGATCCTCCGCCATATTTTTGTTAAATTGTTTTTTGTTTTACCAATTTTGTTTAGGCATTTCTCCGTGCCATCACTTCTGTCAGTTACCATATTCAACTTATTTTTTATACGATACCAACGCCAAATGAACCATTTGAATTGGTGAATGAACGGACCAATGAGAAGCTGATACTGTGGAAAAAATCAGAGGATAATTGGTTGCTGAAGCGATGTCCAATAATTGTTGGGGAGACGGCGGCGACGGACCAATGGAAAAACGATGGAAATTGGGACGCCAATTTGAACAATGTCAAATTTAATTTGTGGCGTGGCATTAATTGCATTGGGTGAGCAACAGTAACGAACGGAATTTGTGATTTTGTCGGAAAATAATTGACCCAATTCAATTTTCACTAAATTTTAGGCCATTGTCGCCACCAGCGGAAGAAGAAAAAGAAGAAGCGGACGAATGAAAGCAATGAAAATTAATTATATTTGAGAAATGGTCGACAATCACCAATTGGATTTTGATTTGATGCTCTCGTTTTATCTCAAAATCTCTCTCTCATTTGTTGGTTTTTTCGTTCGAATTTTAGTATTGTTACCCCATTTCCGCTCGTAATTGACATATAAAACTTTTTTTTAAATTATAATCCCAAAATTTTTCGCCTGTGTTTTAAAAAAGCAAACCAATGTTTGAAAAAACCATTTTGGTCCCATGCATTTGTGCATCAAAGCGAAGGAATCCAAAGAGAAATTTTAGCTAATTTGAACCTTTTTGAGGCCGATGAAGCTAAACTTTCAACAATTTGTTTTGAAAATAATAAACGTACAGAATTTCTGAAGACATTTGCAGCAACAAAATGACATTAATTGAATAATGTTTTCTTCAGTCTTCTCCTCGACGACGCTTCTCCTGGGCCTAGTGATCAGTGATCAACACAGCAAAGAAATGAATGAATTAATTAATTGATTGATGCGATTATGTGACCCAAATGATATGTTGGCACTGTGCTATTTCAATATTGTATTGTGTATAATCTGTTTGTATTGTATTTGACCTTTGCTTGAAAGCAAATCCATTATATTTTATGTGCATGTAATTAATTCATTAATTGTGAGTAACCGTTGATAAAACGGATTTGATTAAACAGTGGCGCAGCATAAAAAATGCCATGGCACAACAATTTTCTGCTGGCTTTTAATTGGTACCAAGAAATTCTCACACAAAAACAAGCAAATAAATGTAAGAATCAACAAAAGCATTTTAAGTGAAAAACGAGAGCATCAAATTAAATTCCAATTGATGAGATCGATCATTTCAATAATTAATTAATTAATTCACTTCCGCACTGTCAGACGACTTTTTGATGCTTTGATCCGCTTTTTCTTTTTCTTCATCCGCTGGTGGCGACAATGGCCTAAATTCTTTTTTTTTAATTTTTCGACAAATCAAAATGAATGCTCTGTCGGCTCTCACCCAATGCAATTAATGCCGGTCGGGGTCGTTTTCGCGTGGCCGTTTTCGCGTGGCCGTTTTCGCGTGGCCATTTTCGCGTGAGGGCCATTTTCGCGTGGCCGTTTTCGCGTGGTTGCACATAAGCGAATTTTTTATTTTTTTATATTTTGAAAAAATTTTTCACTCCCGTTTTACTTCGGGTGCTTAATTCAATCTATATTTAAGTGAATTTTATAAACTAAATTAATACTGACAAATTATTATACAGTCTAATAATTTTTCACGGTCTAATGCTTTGCTGGTATTAGTGTAGACTAGAGACCGGACAACTGGGGTCGGAGGGATCCCGACTGAATCCCGATCCCGATCAATCCCGAACATTTTGGAAAATCGCTCGGGACGGATCCCGAGGTCGGGATCCCGAATAAATCCCGCGGGATCCCGATCCCGTCCGGTCTCTAGTGTAGACTCACCATCCCAAATGCAATTTGGTATAAAATTGTTTTTTCTCTTTCTGGCAGGCTTATTTATCATAATTTAAAAAAATTTTCAACCCCTATTACAGAATTTTTTCTATCCCCGCCCCCGAAAAAGAAAAAAAGAAAAGAAATGTCGTGATGCCGATGGTCGGATTCTGTGTCTCATGCACGTTGTCAATACTTGAAGTTGTTAATCTTTACATGCATAAAAATGAGGACGCTTTTGAGTAAATAAAAGCAAAAAATTGTTTGAAATCGGGTTCGGGATTCGAAATAGGTCAAAATGAATGTTCGGCACACATCCGACCAATTTTAGTCCTAAACAGGCACTCACGCGAAAACGTACCCCACGCGAAAACGGGCCACGCGAAAACGGGCCTCACGCGAAAACGGCCACGCGAAAACGGCCACGCGAAAACGTCCTGGCCCCAATTAATGCTGCCACCCCACAAATTAAATTGGACATTGTTCAAATTGTCGTCCCAATTTTTGTTGTTTTCCCATTGATCCGCCGCCTTTTCACTAATTGGACATCGCTTCAACAGCCAACCATTAATATAATGATCATCCGCATCGTAACGTGGCATTTTCTTCAATGCCAGCTTTTCTTTTGTACGTTCATTCACCAATTCAAATGGTTTAATTGGCGTTTTACTATTAAAATTAATTGTGTAGGCGACAGAAGCAGTGGCACGATGGAATGCCTAAACAAAACAATCAATTAGCGTTGTTTAAAGAAAATGTGTTCACACCGGCGGACCAGGAAAAAACGTCGCCGGACGAATTTTTGGACCATAACTTTTTTCTTTCTCAACCAAATTAAAATTCTCGGTATTGTTCAAAAGCATTTGAAAAACTCTATCAACCTGCAAATTTTCAAAATTTTTTATTCATGTACAAAAAAGTCAGGCAGAGTTGAAAGAAAAACTAGCTTTTTGAGTTCCTTTTGGCCATAACTTTTTTGAAACTTAACGAAAATTTTTGAAGTTTTGCAAATTTATAAAAAACACACAGAGCTATCGAACAACATTAAGAATGCTTAATTTGATTGAAAATGAACAAAGTTATGGTCCAAATAGTCTTCCGGCAACGTTTTTGGGGTTTGCTCCCTGTTCACACACCTCCTTGAAACAGTTGATCCATTCAAGATTTGGTGGATACACATAATACAATGAACGCAATCGCTTCGGTTGTCCGTCTTTTCTCGGCGTGTGCAACCATTTGGCCAACGCTTGGGCAGCACAAGGAATTGCATTTGGCCCATCAAAAGCAACGATTCGATCAAGGAACAGATCATCAGAATGGATTGAATTCAAGGTAAAAGTGAAGAATTTGGATTAAAAATTCTTTCGGATTCATCTTTACATGCAGAGAGGAAACGATTTATATATTTTTGTTGCATTTTATGCGTTTTAAGGCTTTGGACGGTTCAGTCCCAAAGCCATTTTGCCATTTCAGTCCCGGGTCTATAACTCTTCAGGAATTGATTGCCGCAGGAAAATTCTTTCGGATTCTTTCATTACAGACCAAGACACGTCGATTGATATATCATATATATACAAATTCGAGGACGTCAGTATTCTTCACTTTTTCCGGTGAATTTCTGCTCGTTGTCGTTGAGTTTGGTCTCGGTCAAAGCTTCCCCATCGGCGCTGGTGAGCTTCAGCAGATTGGTCTTGACCAAGGATTGAACAACGGCGCACAGCTGATCAGCGGGAAAGTCGGTGCCAAGAGCGACGTGCAGTTCACCAAGTGTGTACGTGTCGCGTTCGTTGTACTGCATGAGGACGGCAATTTGTTGCGTGTTGCACTGGAAAAGAAAAAAACAATTATTTTTACCAGGAAACCCAATTTTTAAGGACAAAAATGTTTACCAAAAATGAGTATTTCGACTTGAAAGTGCCGGTCGTCGTGACCAATTCACCGCGGCACATTTGCAACGCCCAAGTCAGCTTACGCCCATTGAAGCGGTTGGTGTAGTACTGGGTGTAGGCTAAAAAGTAATAGCACTTTTCCCAGGGTGTACCTCTCTCCACCACCCGCCTTCCCCAAACGTACAGTCAATGCAATCGAGGAGAGGACGCGGGATGTCGAATTTGACCGGCTGCCCCAGTGGCCACACGTTCGACATGACGACAATGACGGAGAAGTCAACGTTGGATGTTCTCGGCTGCTAAAAATGGGGTAAAACTGTCTCAATTAAAATTTAAACATAAGAAAAATTCAGCCAGTTTCATTGCATTTTTATCGATCGAAATATTATTTTTCGGAATTTCTTTGTATTTTTCGGCATGTTCTTCACTAAAATCAAATTTTCCTCAAAAAGTCAAACTCCTCCATTTAGAGTTAGCGAAAAAAAGTCATTTGACTTAAATTCCCAGCCCTAGTAATTACTAGGGATCGGATTTTTAGTTTTTTAACTATTTTTTCTGCGGCTTTAACTCGACGAGAAATGCACGAAAAACACATTCTTTTTCGAAAATTTTTCGTTTTTAGTGCCACTATTCATCACTAGGAATCACTATTTTGGAGCTTCGCCACTAAAAAAAACTATTTGGAAGTTGGCCACTAAAATAATTTTTTGCCACTATTTTGGCGTTTCGTCACTATTTTTGCCACTATTTTGGCATTTTTTGGAAAATTTCCCAAAAAATGTAATAAAAACGAAAAATACACCCCTAAGAATCGACCTAAAAACTTTTCAAAAAATACACCCCTAAGACTCGACCTAAAAATTTTCAAAAATACACCCCTAAGAATTAGAAAAATTTCACTAAAATTCTTCCCCAATTTTTTTTCTTGCTCAATATTTGCTAAGAAAATATTTTGCAACTGCAATCAGTGAATAAAATTGTTTGCCTTAATTTTACATTATTTTCAAATAAAAAAACAGCTATTTAAAAAATTACACCTCTAAATTTGGAACTTTTTCGCCACTATTTTCGCCACTATTTTGGCATTTTTTTGTCACTATTTAGTTAATTATTTTGGGATTTTTTATCACTAAAAATCCGATCCCTAGTAATTACTTAGATTAAAAAAATAATACAAATGCAATTTTTTTTTGCATATCCACTGGTACGAAAACGGCGGTACGAAAACGTCTCCGGTACGAAAACGGCGGTACGAAAACGGCGGTACGAAAACGGCGGTACGAAAATGGCGGTACGAAAACGTCCTGGCCCGATAGTTTGGGTTAGGGTTGCTCCCCGACATGTTTCGGGGAATTACGAAAGTCTTTTCTATAACTTTTTTCTTTGTAAACCTAATCCAACAATGTTGGTGTCGTTCGAAAGTTTAATAATTTAGAAGCTTTTTCTAAGCTATTGCTTCGCGATTAGACAAATACCAAAAAAGTTATACATGAAAATTGCGAAAAGTCGAAATTTTTGAAGTTTTTTCTTCATAAATTTTTTTCCAGGCTTAAAAATCTTTTAGTTTTTTGTTAGGCTAATAGAGCATGTTAAGAGCTTTCGAATGATACCAAGATTATTGGATTTGGATGCCATAGAAAAAAGCTTAAGTGGAAAAAAGAGCTGGCGCCGAAACGCCAGCGCCGAAACGCGTGGGTCCCGATAGTTTTTCCCCTATTTTTCAATTCCATTTTTCGTAATTATAAAATTTTGCTCTTTTATTTGCCTCATTATTAAAGTTATTCTCTGTTCTTTGTGACATCATTCGAAAAAAGGCAAATTGTACTAATTGCTCCAAAATGAACCGACGGTACGCAATTTAAAAAATTGAAAAGCGGTGATTTGTCCAATTTAACTAATTTTTTCCCCTATTTTTTGTCTTTTTTAGGCTTTTTCCATCGCTTTTTCGCCTGTTAATTTCGTCATTTCTATTTACTTTCCGCCGTCCTCTTCACTTTCTGCCGTTGTGCAATTTAAACTGACCAACGAATTCACCGGGGAGAAATTGGAACTGTCCAAAGAAGACGGAGAAGAAGATTTAAGTGGTTTTTCCCTCATTCGTTGTGCAATTGTGCCTTGCCCGATGATAAGAAACAGCAGCAGATGATTAAGGAATTGGACAAACCATGGAACCGATTTGACTTTTACATTGGAGACGACGGAGTCGGCGATTGGTGATTTACAATTTTAAAATCCAAATGTTTATTTATTTTTTTATTTCCAGAAATGTCGACAGTTCACCGGGGCCGAGTGGTGATCACTGATCAGAACAGCAGAAATGAATAGATTGATGGGTTAATTGATTATTGATGCGATTATATGATCAAAATGTTAGACTTTGCTATTTTAGTTTTGTTGTGTCTGATTTCTGCTCATAAATTCTTAAAAAATGAAATTGCTTAACCAATTCTCGAAGGCCACTCCTCCGTAGTGATCAGAATATCTCAAAAATGGCCTAAGAAAATTTTTCCATCTCCAAAAATTCGTAAAAATGATGGTTATCTTTTTAATTTTTATATACCTTTAAAATTAAATTGGATGTGATGTTCATTTATTCATGACAAATACAAAATGACAGTCATTTGATCGAAATACGGGACAAATGTAGTAAATATTGATACAACAGCGACGTAATATACACTCATATACATATATACAACACATATAAAGAACATATAAACGCATCAGCGACACATTGATCACCATCTTCTATGAGCCAGTTCGAGAGCCTTGACGGGATCCGCGGTTTCGAGTCGTAGTTGTAGTCGTGTCGTGCCGCGATGCTGTGGTATCGTCGATCAGCTCATCGATGTGTTGCTCGATCCAGGCGAGTACATCCCTCATTGAATAGCGGCGCGCTGAAAGGGAAGGAAAACATTATATTTGAAAATGTTAAAACAAAAAACATTACCGACGTCGGCAGTCCAAACGTTCGCTCTGATGAATTCCGCAAACGGAGGTGGCGTCA
>SIJG01000058.1:315839-334272 GCA_023374025.1 Heterodera schachtii | reverse complement strand
TTTTGATTGTCCATGATCAATTTGAGCAATTTTTTGTTAGAAATAAGCATTTTGTGAAATTCTGAGCACGAAAAATCGAAGTTGGTTTTTTGCGGCGCTTTTTTCTAAAAAAAAAAAAACTTGGGGAAAAGGGAGGCCGGCGGTGCCGATAGGCGCCGCCGGGAAAAATTTTGTGATTTTTAATGATTTTGGTGTCGAAAATCAGAACATTTTGCGAAATTGCTTCAAATCAGTTACATATTTATACAAATTATTTGATCAAAAATTATCAAATATTATATACATATTTGGTTTTAACAATTTTGGAGAGGAAATTAGCCGCCGGAATTTTTTTGTTTGAATGGCTAATTTTTTTTATTTGGCCTACCCTCAAATCAGAACATTTTTATTTTCTCAGATTTGGAAAATTATGTAATCATTCAGCCAGCAGAGTTTCAGGTGCTTTAAAACTAAGATTTTGACCCCAAAAATAAGATTTTTTTGAAAAAATGTACTTTTTACCTTGTAAAAACTGTTAAAAAGCTTTGTCAACCGATCTGATCCAATTTACGATTGAAAATATTTAAATGCGATTTGCTAACAGATTTTGTCCTTAAAAATGAAGATTTTGCGATTTCGAGTTAATTTTTTGAGGAAGATTAGAGGTTTTTGTAGACATCATCTTTAATTTTTGTAGATTTATTTTCAAATCCAAGAATAAGCACAAAACAAGGAGATCTTGCCAAAAAGACAAATATTAGAAAAAAAGGACAGTTGGAAGCACAGATATTTATGAATTCGAACGAAAGAAAATCAACAAAGCATTTTGAGATAAAATGAGCATCAATCCGTTTCCATTGATGAGATCAGTTGATCATTTCTCAAATATAATTAATTCACTTCCGCGTAATTAGACGACATTTTCCCGTGCTTTGATCCGCTTTTTCTTTTTCTTCCGCTGGTGGCGATAATGGCCTAAAATTAAGTGAAATTTGAATTGAATTGTCAATTATCTTTTAAATTCACCCAATACACTGTTTGTTAATGGTAAGCACAAAACGGACACCGTTAGATTTGTCAGCCGAATTTTCGTTTTCATTTAATCGCTGCCTTTTCTCCATTAATTGGACATCGCTTCAACAGCCAACTGCCAGGATAAGGTGGTATTTTCTCCAATGACAGATTTTCTTTGGTCCGTCCGTTCTCCAATTCAAATGGCTCAATTGGTGTTGAACTTTGCCAAGACCAAATTCACTTTGTAACTGATTGAAGCGGTGGCACGGAGAAATGTCTAAACAATGGGAAACGAAAATTAAAGGCAATCAATTAGTCAGTCGTTAAAACGGAACTTTTGGTCACACCTCTTTGAAACTGTTTATCCATTCGAGATTTGGTGATTCAAATGTTTATCGCAACGCAATTGCTTCGATTGCCATTGCTTCTCGGAGTGTGCAACCATTTGGACAACATTTGCCCGGGAGAAGTTGCATTTGTTGGCCCAGCATCGTCATCAATTGCTTCTGGGAACAGACGAAGAGATTGGATTGAATTAATGTTCATATCGGAGAGGATTGAAGGCGATGTGAGACGAAACAAAGTGTCCAAATGATCAGCAAAGTCAAAGCACAAATGATGGACATTTGTTGTCGTAAATATGGGCCAAATTTGACGGACCAAAACATCCCAAATCGGGCGGACATTGCTTTCTGTTTTGTATGAACACAAATGCAAATGCAAATTGTTGCCTCTGTCCCTAAATTGGTTGATTGGAGCGGAGAAATTCGACGACGGAATGATCAATGTAACTGAAAAAGGGAGCAACATAAAATGCATTAATTTACACAGAAATGTTTTTTTGGAATAATTACTCAATCAGAAGGAAATTGAAGCGAATTTTGTTGTGCAACGGACGGTCAGGCCATGGAAATTCCACAGGATTGGCATTATCGATTAACACAGTTAATTTCGGCACTTCTGTGAAAGCGTCTTTGTGAATCCTGATAGCTTTCCAAATCGTCAATTCTGATTTGCCATCGAAATGCGCGTCCACCAAAACATCGAAACGATCGGAAATCAGTGCCAAATTGAGGCCGAGTTTACGACGACGAAAAAATGGCAAAATGTCCATCCAAACATCGTGGCAAATCCAACTGAAAAGAATAAAATTTAAAAATTCCTCACATTAAAAAAAATTAAAAAACCCTTACCCGTATAATTGCTGAATACGGGTTTTTACGGGTTAAGGGTTTTTAGCCCGTAACCCGTATAGATGTCAAGCCCGTAACCCTTACCCTTAACCGTACATTCTAAAAATTCCGATCTCTAGTAGGCATCATTTAGCCAGTCTTAAAATTCTTAATTTTAACCCTAAAAATTCTCACATTTTCCTCAAAGTTCGTTTCATTTTTGTGGCCACGCGAACACTTCGCCGCTTTCCAAATGATGTCACAAATGAACCCATCAATTGTTGTTTATGATGTCCATCAATTGCGATAGAAGAAATGAGTTGGCGATTGTCGGAGGAAAACTTTTTCTTTTTTGTGACGGGCGGTGCCATTATAAAAAGTGATTTTGCTTAATGGGAAATTTTTATCAAATTTTAGGTTTTAAATGAGCACTATTATACGTAATGGTGTCATGATAAACACGTTATGGCTAAAAATAAACGTCAGATTCGTCTTCAGCTTCCTTTTTTACCCAAAAAAAATTTTTTTTTTTTTAATTTGGCTCTCAAAACTGAAAAGTAAACAGAAAGGTACCTACATCACACATTATATACTCTACCTATATTTGATAGAGGAGCCAGAGCAATGAAGAATTTAGGAAATTTTGTCCCCTCTTTTTTCAATTCCCATTTTCGGGACTATAAAAATGTTTGTTTTTTCGATTTGCCTCTTATTATTTATTAAAAAAATTCAAACACAATTACCTATTCCCTCTGATCTTAATCATTCGGAAAACAGCAGCAAATTGTGCCAATTGCCACAAAAATGAACCGCCGGTAAAACATAAAATTACAAAATTTTCATTATCAAAATTATTTTCCCCAAATTTTCAGTTGGCTGTGCAACGACGTTTGGATGGACATTCTCCCATTTTTTGACTTTCTTCAACTCGTCCTAAAATTGGCACTGATTTCGCCCCATTTCTGTGCTTTGGTGGACGCCCATTTCAATGGCAAATCAGAATTGACAATTTGGAGCAAAATTAACAAGCACAAAGGAATGCCGAAACTTTCTGTGTTGACCAATTGTGCCAATTCTGTGCAATTTCCATTGTCCGACCGTCCGCTGCCAAACAACATTCGCTTTAAATGCCTTCTTATTAAGTAATTCAATATTGCATTTTTAAGTCTTTAAAATGCAATTTATTGTCTCGGCATTCTTCAGGTACATCGATCACTCCGTCATCGCTTTTCTTCGTGCCAATCAGCAAATTTTTGACAGAAGAGGCACCAATTTACGTTTGTATGTGTCTTCTTCATCAGATGACACTGATGCCAAGCCGATTTGGAATGTTTTTGTCCGCCAAATTTTGCCAATTTTTGCGTCAAACATTTGCCATTTGGACTTTTTCAATGCCAAACATTTGGACAATTTGCTTCGTCTCAAATCGCCCACAATTCTCACCGATCTTAAACAATTGAATTCAATCTATGCCAAGGATTTGTTTCCAGATACAATTGATGGTGTTTTTGATGGGCCAAATGCGACTTCTTCTGCTGGCCAAGCACTGTCCAAATGGTTGCATACTCCGACCACTGATGGGCAGCTGAAGCGATTGTTTTGCAATGATTGTTGCGGCTTTAATTGGGTCAACGAGTTCAAGGAGGTGTGCTCACATTTTCGGCAAAACCGATTGATTGATTTGATTGCCTTTTAATTTTTGTTTTCCATTCTTTAGAAATTTTGCCGTGCCACCACTTTTACCGCCAGCTACAAAATCCAATTTTTTGCGCCAAAGTCAATGGTGGTACCATTTGAATTGGTGAATGATGGAACGCATGAAAAGCTGACACTGCTGAGAGACATACGCAATGGTAGCATCAACCGATGGATAATGAAACGATGCCAAATTGGGGAGACGGCGGCGATTCACTGGGAGAAAGAAAATTTGGACGATTTGAGCACTGTCCAATTTATGCTTTTTGGCAATAAATGCATTGGGTGAGAGCAACAAAAACATTTTATTTTGGTTTAAAAAATAATTCAAATTGCGCTTAATTTAGGCCATTGTCAGCACCGAAGAAGCCGGACAAAGCATCACAAAAGGGGCGTCTTCTGACAATGAGTGACGGACAAAAGAACAACAACAACAAACAGTGATCAGCAGAAGATGAAATGAATAATAAATTGAGAAATGATCGGTCATAATCATCAGTAATAATAATGCATTTTATGAAGAAAAACCTCCCAATTATGTGTTCATGTAAATAAATCGGATATGTTTAATAAATGCCAAATATGAGGGATTGGATTAAATAATAGTTTTAAGATAAATTGACAGATAATGTCATTTTTGCAATCATAACTTACGACCAAAAGTGTGCTCAGATAATTGCCACAAAATGAAGAGGCAATTAAATAAAATGTAAAGAATTTTTAAATTGAATACTTATTTGCCATTTAATTAATATTTTCACGCATTTCAGCTGGATTTGCAACGACGTTTGGATGGACATTCTCCCATTTTTTGACTTTCTTCAACTCGTCCTCACATTGGCACTGCTCTCTCCGCGATTCGATGCGCTGGTGGACGCGCATTTCGATGGCCAACCAGAATTGACAATTTGGAGACGTATCGTCGTTCGAAAAGGCAAAAATGCAGAAAAACTTCTTGTTGGACTTTATTGGAGCAATGAAGAGCATCGTTATACGCTCATGGACTGTTGTGTCAAAAAACAGAAATTTATTTTAAATAACAATACGAGTTGGTTCCCGGCCTTTGATTTGAAATGTTTTCAAAATTTGCTCCCCATTTTTGTTTTTAACTAGTTTTACGCACTCATTTCAGCTGGATTTGTGGCGACGTTTTGGCTGGACATTCTCCCATCTTTTGACCATGCTCAACTTGGCCTCAAAATGCCACTTCTTTCGCCACGTTTTGATGCGTTGGTGGACAAACATTTCGATGCCGAAACTCAATTTCCAATTTTGAGAACAATCAAAATTTGCAAAGACCCTGTTGCATTAGTGCCAAACTTAGCTGTGCGTATCGACAAAGACAATTTCGTGCCATTTCCGTTGCCCGACCATTCGCTGCCCAACAAAATTCGCTTTAAGGACCTTTGGATTGAGTAATATGCAAATATATAAATAAAAAGCAATTCAGCCCAGGAAAAAAATTGGTTAAAAACCTAAAAATGGTAACCCTAGTGATAACAAAAGTTTGATAAATTTATTATTAGATAAATTACGTTCTGATTTCATCTTCTAAATTAAAAATTTATCTTTGAGTGTTCAACAAACAGCAGTACTGCAGCTCTTAGAAAAGATACAAAAAGAATTTGTATGACACTGATCCATAAGAATTTTAATGAGTCTAGCAAATGGAAATTTAATTTGTAATTTACAAAATTTATAAGCACTTATAGAACAATGTTTCAGTTACCTTGGAATCAAAGCGGGTAATAGTTAAGTTGGTGGGCCTCCTGTTTTCGAAAAAATAAAAATTTTATAGGTTCAATTAGAAATAAGCCATCACCAAAATTTTGACTAAAACGGTGCCAACTCACGACGGCTGAATAAATTTGAAATTTCATAGAAATATTCGGACTATATTTCTCGACTAGCATGGAAAATTAAGCGTCATAATCTTATGGCACCAAAATGTGAAGTATGACCATTCATTTATTCATGGCACGGCAATACCCTCCCTCCTCACTTTCAGGACGAATCTTAAAAATCAGGACATGTTAATCTCTCATCAGATTTCATCTTTAAGGTGAAAAAACGAACACAACACTGATCGCCACTTTGAAGGAAATGATCAAAAAAGTGACAAAATTTGTGCCAAAAAGACAACACTTAGACGCATTGGCCCACATAGTTTGCTGCTTCTGGACAATGAATTAATGGCACCCATAATTGCAACCCAACCAACAATTTACTTGGCCATTAATGAATTTCAAATTTATGTGGAATTTTCATGCATTTAAACGACCTTACATTTTTTGATCGTCATAAAAATATAACACTATTAATTGCTTCAAAAAAACTTTTTTCAGAAACAACCAATTTTTAATTTTTTTTTAATCTAATTAGATGTAAAGATTTCTCTCTTATTCAGATTAATTTGATTAGTTTAAGCTAAGTTATTATAAATTTAATTCTTACAAATATTGATACTTTTGTCACTTCGGCTCACCACGGACAAAATTAAGCCAGTTTTGTCGAAAGTTGATGGCTTTCCGAATAGAATCCATTAGAGATCGGACCGGTCGGTTTTTTTTCGGTATTTTTCGGTTTCGGTTTTTGACCGAAAAAAACCGACCGAGAAATTTTTGACTTTTTCGGTTTTTTTTCGGTTTCGGTTTTTTTTCGGTTTTTAACCGAAACCGACCGACCGACCCTCTTGTCCGGTCTCTAGAATCCATGATCAATAATTTGAATTTTGTTTCTATCACATTTTGCAACATACAGATTGAATCAAGGTGGAATGAAGCAAAAGCTGATCAGTAGGGATGGGAATTATATTTGAATGATCAAAAAAAAAGTTAGTATAATTTTTCAAACCCCAGAGGAAGTGAGAGTTTGAGTTCGTAAGTCCCCATGTTTTCTGTTTTGTCCATTGTCCAATTGTGCGAGACGCGAAAAAAGGACAAAATGGGAAATTTATTATTAGAGCCCGGACGGGCCCGGGCGCCCGCCGGGCTTTTGCCGGGCCGCCCGGGCCCGTTTTTTTTTTGGAAAAAAACGGGCCCGGGACGCCCGGTAAAACGGGCTTTTTTTGACCGGGCCGCCCGGGCCCGGCAAATTGTCAAAGCCCGAGCCCGGCCGGGCCCGGTCAATTTGACCGGGCTAAAACGGGCTTAAATTTCGCCAGCGAAACTGCCCAAAATTTGAAAAATTTAATTAATTAATTTGGCGAAATGTCTTTAATTCAAAATTTTCAAAATAGAACTTTGGATTTTTGAAAATTTGGGGCAATTTCAACTGTTAAAAAGACCCCAAACCCATACGTAATTGAGTAACATTTTATAACTTTTTTATTAAAATACCAAGGTTTCCAAATTTTATGGAAAAATCAAAAAATTTTCTTAATAAATTTCATTAAATCAAAAATATTTCCTCAGCGTCGGATTGTGGAAAAAGGTTATTTTTTTCTCAAAAATTTAACTCAAAATTTCAAAATTTGGTCATTTTTGGTGTAAATCTGTTAACAAATCACACACAAATTTTTAAAAATTTTTCCCGGCGGCGCCTATCGGCACCGCCGAACCCCCCCCCCCCCCCCCACCTTGTACCTCAATTTTTTTTTGAAAAAATGCGTCATTAAAAAGTTTTTTGAAAAGCAAAAAAGGTCCATTTACATGGCTTGATATATTCTAAGCTAAAATAAGAAAGTAAAATTTTTTTGAATTTTATTAAACAAAATTCCAAAAATTTTGAAAAAAGCCCGGGCCCGGCGGGCGCCCGGCCAAAATTTTGGACCGGGCCCGGGACGCCCGGTAAAACGGGCTTTTTTTAACCGGGCGGCCCGGGCCCGGCCAATTGTCGAAGCCCGAGCCCGGGCCCGGCCAATTGTCGAAGCCCGAGCCCGGGCCCGGTCCCGGCATTTTCAAAATTCCGGGCTCTAGTCTCCACCATCAACGGAAGAAGAAGCGGATCAAAGCAACCAAAATCTCGTTTGAGTGCGCGGAAGTGAATTACAATAATTATTTCAAATGGATTTGATGCTTATTTTCTCTCAGAAATGCTTTGTCTGCTTCTTACACATTTATCTAATTGTTTTCGAATTTTTGTTCAATATACTTTAGAAATGGCCGATCATTTTTGAGTTGGTCAATTGGAATTTGGATAAATTTTTATCGGAGGCCCCAAAACTCAAAATTGCTCAAAACCAATTTTATTCGTTTTCTTAGTCGGGGATTCGGTAATAGTACGGATGGTACCCCCCCCCCCCCATTTTTCGAAAAACAAAATTTTTGAATTTTTTTTTTTCGAGAAAAGATTGTAGAAGGGGTTTTAGGGGTCGGAGAATCCGAATATGACATTAATTTTTACCTATGTCGAAACCCGGACCCAAATTCGAGCAAAAAGTAGAAAATTCAAATTTTCGAATTTCTCATTTTTGGTCTAAAAATTGTTTAGATGATTTTTTATTAGTGAATTGGGTACTTGTCTAGTTTACGGGATACTTTTAACATACATTTTCAGATGCCTATAAATTTGTTTTAGAAATCAATAAAAATAAGTTTTAAGGGGTTTTCGAGGTCGCTGATCACGAATACAGAATCCGTTTTTGCCAATCTCAAACCCCTGACCCGAACTCGAACAAAAATAAAATATGAAAATATGTATGGATGATAGCCTCATTGGCATCTTGCCCATGAGGGTACAGGAAGCATAAAATTTGAAAATTTATGAATGTTATCCTCATGGGCATCTTGCCAATGAGGGTATTATTGGTACATGAAGCCTATCAATTCTTTGTCCCTTTACAGCCCACGTAGTGAACGGTATCGCTGATCTGAGCCCGGATTCGTGATCAGCGACCTCGAAAACCCCTTAAAACTTATTTTCATTGATTTCTAAAACAAATTTATAGGCATCTGAAAATGTATGTTAAAAGTATCCCGTAAACTAGACAAGTACCGTGAATTGTCGACTTTTAGTGTGTTTCCCTATATCTAGGCCGTTTTAGGACCAAAAAATAAGAAATTCGAAAATTTGAATTTTCTACTTTTTGCTCGAATTTGGGTCCGGGTTTCGACATAGGTAAAAATTAATGTCATATTCGGATTCTCCGACCCCTAAAACCCGTAATATGACCTTTTCTCGAAAAAAATTACAAAAATTTTGTTTTTCGAAAAAGGGGGGGGGGGTACCATCCGTACTATTACCGGGGATTCGAAAATTGGCCGAAATAGAGATGCCAGCCAGAATCATGATCAGTAGGGTTATGACGTTGTATGCATAAAAATTACATTTTACGCCGAATTTTTCAAAAATGCAAAGATATTTCAAAAAGATTTTTGAATTTAATTTTATGAATATTATGGCATTATGTCATTTGTAATTGGCGACATTTTGCCAAAATATTATATTTTCATTATGATTTTTTTTTCTCCGTTTCACACCAAACAAAATTTCCCCCACAATTTAAAAATAAAATATTTGATCATTTTTGCTTATTTTTTTCACAACATAAATAAAGTTTTTTTTATTTTAGTTACATCATTTTTAGCAATCACAACTTACGACAATAATTGTTTGCTGTTAATTGCCGCCAAATGAACCGACGTTTAAGGAAAAAAATGTGAGAAATTTTTAAATGATAGAATTTTCGGCTCTAGTGCACTTTATGAGTCCAATTGAGTTTTATGAGTCCAATCAATTGACAATACCTGGTTTTTATACAATAACTTTGTTCATGCTTAAACAAATATCTTTTTGGTAGACATTCGAAAGCACAAAGTCTGAATAATGTAATAATACGAGAAAACAAGAGAATTTTAACAATTCAAGAAAGTTACAAACGAAAATAATAAGTATTTACTTAATTAATCGTGTCTTTTTTGGTAATTGCCTAAATGCTGCGATTTTATATATTTTAGCTTCTTTAGACTTTGTGCTTTCGAATGATACCAAAAAAAATAGGGCATGTTCAAACATGAACAAAGTTATTGTATAAAAACCAGGTATTGTCAATTGATTGGACTCATAAAGTGCACTAGAGCCGAATTTTCGACACTGGCATTTTCATGAATCCTTACGAAAAAAACCACAAGGGGTGGAGGAGGGCTTTTTTTTGTAAAAACCCAACTCCTACTGTTACACCGACTCGTACTAATTTTTCCAACTCGTAATGTCAAAAAATCAGAGATTTGTTTCTTCGAGTTGGGTTATTCGGCCTTTGATTTGAAAATTTTTCAAAATTTGCTCCCCATTTTGTTTTTAAATAATTTTACGTACGCATATTTCAGTTGGATTTGTGGCGACGTGTGGATGGACATTCTGCCATCTTTTGACCATGCCCAACTTGGTCTTAAAATGGCATTGCTTTCCGACCGTTTCGATGTTTTGGTGGACGCGCATTTTGATGGCAAAAGCGAATTGACAATTTGGAATGAAATTAGAATTCACAAGGACGAAGGACCAGAACCGAAAGTGTCTATGTCTGTACGGATCGATGACAAATGGATGGCATTTCCGATGCCGGATTGTCCGCTGCCAAATAAAATCCGCTTTAAGCATCTTTGGATTGGGTAACTTAACTTTTTGTGTATTTTAAGGCATATTATTTATGTTTCTTCAGCTACATTGACCATTCCGTCATTGAATTTCTCCGTGCCAACAAGCAAATTTGGGACAGAATGGGCACCAAATTGGAATTGGATATTGCAAATGTTCAGCCTATTTGGGATGTTTTTGTCCGTCAAATTTGGCCCATTTTTGCTACCAACATTCGCCATTTGTCCTTTACCAATGCCAATGATTTGGACGCTTTGCTTCATCTCACATCGCCAACAATTCTCTCCGATCTGAACATCAATTCAATCAATTCTGGTCTTGTGTACCCCGGTCTAATTGATGTGATTAGTGATTTTGATGGGCAGCCAAATGCAACTTGTTCTGCTGGCCAAGCGTTGTCCAAATGGTTGCACACGCCGAGAAAAGACGGACAACCGAAGCGATTGCGTTGTTGCTACCATTTTTATCCAACAAATCTCGAATGGGTCGACAATTTCAAGAAGGTGGCCGGCCACAATTTTGTTAATCGACTACTAATTGATTGATTGATTGCCTTTGATTTGAATCGACTAATTGATTGATTACGCTTGATTTACGCTTTATTTTTTGTTTAGACTTTTCTCTGTGTCACCGCTTCGGTCAGTTACACCGTTCAATTTAAAATGTTCGCACCCGCCGAGCCATTTGAATTGGTGAATGAACGTACAAATGAGAAGCTGATACTGTGTAGAAAATCTGAGTGTAATTGGCTGTTGAAACGGTGTCCAATTGGGGATACGGCGACGGTTCAGCGGAAGAAAGGCGAAAATTGTGACGACAATTTGAACAATGTCCAATTCAGTTTATGGCATGGCATTCATTGTATTGGGTGAGAGCAGAAACATCGTAATTTGATTTTGTCGAGAAATTAAAAACAAAAAGAATTTAGGCCATTATCGCCACCAGCGGAAGAAGAGAAAGGAAAAGCGGACGAATGAAAGCAACGAAAATTATTAATTATATTGAGAAATGGTCGACGATCTCACCAATTGGAATTTGATTTGTTGCGCTCATTTTCTTTTTGTTTTGCAAATGTCACTTATTTTGAATTAAAAACATGTTTCTAGGGGTTTTTTGAGGCGCTGAGTATGAATCTGACTTCATTTTTGGCCAATTCCGAACCCCTAACCCGAATTCGAACATTAAAAATTTTTTTTGCTTTCAAAAATCATGAAAACATGTTTCTAAGGGTTTTCAAGGTCCCTGGTCACAAATCCGGCATCAATTTCGACCAATTCTGAATCCTGGACCCGAATTCGAACAAAAAATCAAAAATACAAAATTTCCGAAATTCGAATTTTTGGTCTAAAAATAATTTAAATGATTATTCAATGAACCAATGATGACTTTTAATTCGTTTCCGTGCAATTTAAACAAAGTTTGAACCAAAATATGATACTCGGACATTTAATTTTTTGACTTTTTGTTCTAATTCGGGTTAGGGGTTCGGAATTGGCCAAAAATAAGGCCTGATTCGTATTCAGCGCCTTAAAAAACCACTAGAAATATGTTTTTAAAATTTTCAGAAAAGTTTAAAAAAGAAAAAATTTCGGGACCAGTAAAACATATGATTGCCAGTTAATTCTTTAACAAAATTACAATCCTAAGGTTTTTGTGTCTCTTTCTATGACGTCATTTTCCCCGAATTTCCGCCCGATGAAAATGCCATGGCATCGGATGGCGAAACGGTGGCCAAATGGTTGTTCACGCCTCGTCCGGATGGTGCGTCGTCGTTTTTTGACATGGTCAAAAAAGAACCAAAGAATGGTGGCACAAACGACTAACAGCAGAAAAAACACGGCACACCAACTGAAAAATAAATTTGAGAAATGAATGAATTAAAATTGAAGGAAAGGGAAAAGCAATGAAACGGTCAAAGGTTAAAGCGAGGAAATCCAAAAATGGTTTTGAAATTTTAATATCGAAATAGATCAAAAATAGAGCAAAAGAAAATGCGAAATATCAGAAAAAAAAAGAAAGAATAAACGTACAGAATTGCTGAAGACATTTGCAGCAACAAAATGAACGGAAATGGACGAATGAATGAATGGAAACCAAAGCGAGGGAATCCAAAGGGAAATTTTAACTTTTTTTAACTTTTTGAGGCAGATGAAGCTAAATTTTCAATATTTTGTTTTGAAAATAATAAACGTACAGAATTTCTGAAGACATTTGCAAGAAAAAAATGACCGGAAATATTGGGAAAATAATGAGAGAATGGAATGAAGACGAGGAAAAGAAAAAGGGCATTTTTATACTAAAATATTAGCGCAGAATTTTTCCGTTTTTTACTCTTGGCTCATATTTATCCGTTGAAATAAGCAATAAACATTAAAATTTGTAAGCACAAATCACAGTTCTGATTTAAAAAGCAAATCCTTTTTTTGCAATTATAACTTATTAAGTCCAAAATGTGCTGCTAATTGCCACAAAAAGAATGCCATCGCGCATTGGCAAGGCAAAGAAAAATGTTATAAATGGGAAAACAAAATTAAAGTGGACAAAGAAATGAGGAGCATCGAGGGAGAGATCAAAGAGAAATTCACACCATTTTTAACAGACTATTTCCCGAATGCTCTAGCTTCTTTCCGGTATACCACGTGCATGCACTCTCTCGTCCTTTTTCGCAAGATTTTGCTTATGCCCCCCCCCCCCCCCGCTCTTAATAAAGTCGTGATTCCGACAAACAGACTTTTCCAGTAGGTCTTAAATGATATATTTTATAAGATATCAAACTCGATTCCATTCGGTCTCAGATCTGGAGGCAAATTGGGGAAGAGGAATAGAAGGATGATATCCCTACTAAAAATTTCGAATTTCTTAAACCGGCTTAAAAGAAAGCTATGTGGCGAAAAACAAAAAGCACAGATAGACTGAAAAATTTTATGAAAAAAATGGAAAAGGTCGAAGAATCTAAAATATTTAAGACCAATAAACGTTGTAAAAGTTTTCGTTCATTTTCAGTGATCCTATATAATAAAGAAGACCGTCTGTATGTATCCGCCGGACTCGCTCAGTTCGGCCGTCACAGTTCGGCCCTCACGGTTCGGCCGTCACGATTCGGCCGGCACGGTTCGGCCCCAAATAAATTAAATAATTTTTCAAAGGAATTTTTACGCAAAAGTTAGCAAGCACTGATTTTTTTTAAAATTATTAATGTTATTATATATTTTTTAATTCGACCATAAATTAAAAATGTTTTATGTCTTTATTATTCTGTACCTATCAGTGATGCCAACCCGAACCCGGAACCCGAGACCCGAGGTTTTTCTCGACCCGAAACCCGAAACCCGAACCCGAAATTTTTCGAGTGCCCGACCCGAAACCCGAACCCGAAATTTTTCTCAACCCGCGGCATAGGCAAAAAAATATGCACCGGTAAGAATGGGGATCAGGGTGAGAAAGAGAAGGAAATTGTTGGAGAAGGAGATTTTTGAGAAAAAATAATTCATTTATTTCATTTACAGCATGCGTTCAAATTCAAATGTGGTGTAGTGGCTATACCTTTTGCCTTTCTTTATTTTTCGCTCGGGTTCAATTCCCCACTGGTATAGAATATTTTTTACATTTTCTTTACATTATTTCAATTGAAATTAAATTAATAAAAAATATTTAAACTTAAAAATTATTATTTTTTATTTTTTTAAACAGCCTAAAACCGCAAATTTAACCAAAACTTTGATCTTTTTTTGACACATTCTGTAAACAAATCGTATTATAAACTACAAAATTTTTCCCGGCGGCGCCTATCGGCACCGCCAGTCTTCGTGTTCGAGAAATTTACATTGAAAAAGCGTGACGCAGAAAATTTTTAATGATTTTTCATTCGATAAAAAAATTCTTATCGATTTTGAACATATTATAAAAATTTTTCAATTGACCCGAAACCCGACATTTTTCTCGACCCGAAACCCGATACCCGAAACCCAAAGTTTTTCTCAACCCGAAACCCGAACTCGAAATTTTTCGAGTGCCCGACCCGAAACCCGAAATTTTTCTCAACCCGCGGCATCACTGCTTTGGACTGCTTTTTATAATGCGGTCACTTGAGTCCCAGCTGAGTTTGGCACTCCATTTTCGGCACTTTTCATCCTGATTAAGGGCAAGCGCGCCCCTAATTCTATTTTTCCAACCCATTTCGAACCTTTTTACATCGATTCTGACCGTTTTTAAACATTTTTGAGTTTGGGGCCTATGATCAATATTTACCACATTGATCACTCTATCATCGAATTTCTGCGTTCCAATCAGCAAATTTGGGATAGAGTGGCACCGATCTGGAATTGTCAATGAATTCATTTGAACATAAAAAACCCATCGACATCCAGCGAATTTGGGATGTTTTTGTCCGTGAAATTTGGCCCATTTTTTCGGCAAACATTCGCCATTTGGGCTTTTCCAATGGTGCTGCTTTGGACAATTTGCGTCATCGCATTTCACCGACAATGCTCACCGATCTCAATCATCTGAATGCAATCAATTCCTATATTCTGTGCCCCGGTGTAATTGCTGATCATTTCAATGTGCCAACTGCAACTCTTTCTGCCGGCCAAGCGCTGTCCAAATGGTTGCACACTCCAACCACGAATGGACAACCAAAGCGATTGCGATGTTGGGCTAATTCGTATCAGTTGGATCTCGAATGGATCACCAATTTCAAAGAGGTGGCGGACGGCACACATTTTGATTACACAACTTACTAATTGATTGCCTTTGATGATTTGCGCTTCACTTTTGTTTAGACATTTCCCCGTGCCACTGTTTCGGCC
The DNA here is from genome assembly GCA_023374025.1 of Heterodera schachtii. NCBI lineage: Eukaryota > Metazoa > Nematoda > Chromadorea > Rhabditida > Heteroderidae > Heterodera > Heterodera schachtii. The sequence continues at coordinate 319,070 of SIJG01000058.1, read as the reverse complement.
AGCTACAAATTTCGTTTTGACGATCACCGGACAACACAGATTGTGCCATTTGAATTGATGAACGAACAAACCAAGGAAAAGTTGACACTGAGCAAAGAATCGAACGCTAATTGGCTGTTGAAGCGATGCCCAATTAGTGGAGAGACGGCGGCGGACCAAAAACAGCGGGAGAAAGACGAAAAATTGGCGGACGATTTTTACTATTCGGGCGCCAATTTGAACATTCTCTGTTTTAATATGCATGGCTTCCAAAATTACATTGGGTAAGTGTAAGCATTGATTGAGTGATCAATGGCATTTGCCATTGTTAATTTACTTTTTTACCCAATTAAATTGCATTTAATTTAGGCCACTGTCTCCACCAGCAGATAAAAGTGACGAAAATGTGTGCTCGAGTGCCGCAGGGCCGAGCAGTGATCAGCGCAATGAATGAATGATGGAAATATTATTCGAGAAATGATGGACAGATCCTTTTTTGGATTCATAATTTAAATAGAGTTTATTCGTGTAATTTTAAATTTATGTACAATGAAAGTTTGGACTTTTTTGCAGTTAACGAGAGAGAGAGAGCTCAGATTTTTGGAAAATTCCTAAAAGGTTGAGAGAATTTGACCCCGGACCGGTTTTTGGGATTAAACAAATGCCTTTTGGGCTACCGGACGAACCCGGCACGGACTGACACCAAAGTGCGTCATCGCCACATTCATTGTCAAGACAAGAAATGTTGGTCTTTTCGACGTCTTTATATAGCCAAATAAAAGTGAGCGATTTGAAACGGATGGGAGAGATTAAACGGCGAAGTGGCCGCGGCGAACCGACCCCCCAAAAATGATCGGCCATTTCTCAAGTATATTGAACAAAAATTCGAAAACAATCAGACAAATAAATGTAAGAAGCAACAAAAGCATTTATGAGAGAAAATGAGCATAAAATCCGTTTTTCCAATTGATGAGATCGGCCATTTCTCAAATAAATTATTGTAATTCACTTCCGCGCAATTAGATGACATTTTCGATGCTTTGACCCGCTTTTTCTTCCGTTGATGGAGACAATGGCCTAAATTAATTTTTGTTTTTCAACAAAATCAAATTCCGTTGGTTGTTGCTCTCACCCAATGCTATCATTGCCGCCCCACAGCTCAAATTTGACATTGTTCAATTTGTCGTCCCAATTTTTCCATTGAATCGCCGCCTTTTCACTAATTGGACATCGCTTCAACAGCAAATTAACTGCACCATAACGTGACATTTTTCTCCAATTTCAGCTTTTCTTTGGTCCGTTCGTTCACCAATTCAAATGATTCAATTGCCGTTGCTCTCACACGATCAATTCGAATAATGTAACTGACGGAAGAAATGGCACAGAGAAATGCCTAAACAAAAAGAAAACACAAATCAAAGGCAATCAAAACAGTCAAATTATGCCGGTCACCTCCTTCAAATTGTTGACCCATTCAAGATTTTTTGGTCGACCATAATAATTGTTGTGCCGTCAAAACCCAAACCGGCAAAGTGAATAAATAAAGGATTTATTCAAGTTGGGATGACACAAATAAATAAATGAATGAAGAGGGACGGAGGGCAAAGGGCGAATATTGATTGAACAATATAAGCAAAATAAATGGTTGACAACTGAATGACAAGGAGGTCAGAGGACGCGGGGTATTTATGGGGGACAGAAGGGAAGAGAGAGAGAGGAGAGAAAAGGGGAGAGAAATAAAGGAATGAAAATAATATGGGCGGACAATAGAGTACCGGTCCCAACATCTTCCCCCTTAAAAAAAAATCTTTTCCTCGGTTCTTCCAATGATCCGTCCGTCTGACACGTCCGTTTGATTCGTCCGTTCTTATGGGGAGTAGCGATCAGGCGGTCGCCGTTTGCGTTGCGATCGTCGTTGAGCAGGCACTTCGGGCGCTCGATCAGCTTCCTCCACGACGGGTTCTTCGGCCACGGCAGGTGCAATGACAGCAGCGGGTGCCACTACGGGCAATTGCACTTGGCCACCATGCTGAACCAGCGGTGGTGCCAATGGCAAATCAAATGCGTCATTGAACACATTCAATACGTCTGTGCCATTTTCATCAGTGCTTCTCACAAGCAACTGATTGGCATGGAATCGTCCGAATTTTCCATCCGAAAATTCGACGTCGTAAATCACGCCTTTACATTTGGTGATTGTTCCTGGCCGCCAAGGCTGTGAGAGACGATGACGGGCGAGAATCTTATCGCCCACGGCAAAAGATCTCGGTTTGGCTCCATGGCGCCTATTGAATTGCTTCTCCATGGCCTCGTCTCGAATTATCGGTGCCTTTGGCTTTGGCCTCAACAGGTCCAAAGTCGTGCGCGGTTTCCTTTGCAGGAACATTTCGGCCGGACATTTGCACTCCGGCAAAGCCTCACAAGGCGTGGTCCGGTATGTTGCCAAAAATGTGGTCAACATTTCCGATGCTCCTTCTCCTCTGATTTTCCGACATGTCCTCTTGAACGTATCGACAAAACGCTCAGCTTGTCCGTTCGACATGGGATTGTACGGAGCAGAGAACAGATGATTGATGCCATTTTCAGTCACAAATTCCTTAAATTCCTTTGAAGCGAATTGTGTGCCGTTATCCGTGACCAAAATTTCGGGAAGGCCATAACTGGCACAGAGTGACCGCAATTTGTCGATAGTGGCAGCTGAGTTCGATGAACGCATTTCGAACACCTCAGGCCATTTCGAATATGCATCGACAATTATGAGAAACATTTTTCCCATAAACGGTCCGGCGTAATCCAAATGTACGCGTTTCCACGGTCCGTCGGCTTTTGGCCACGAGTGAAGCTCAGTCTTCACCGGCATTTTTGCCTCCATTGTGCATTCATTGCACATTTTGACGAAATTCTCAATTTGTTCGTCCATCCCAGGCCAGTAAACATACTGCCTGGCGAGAGCTTTCATTCGCTTAAAAATGGGACCAAGCAAATTGTCAATTCCGATGGAAATCCTTTGCCAATTCCGCAAAATCCGTTGCCCAACAAAATCATCGGATTCCAATACATTAAAATCTTGTAAAAAATTTGATTAGATTGGAATTTTTCGTTTAAATTTTCTGAATTTAAGTTACCTACATCGATCAAAATGTCATCGCATTTCTCCGCCGTTTTCGCCGTATTTTCTCCATTTGTGCCATCGAATTGTTCATTAGCACTGAAAATGTTCGCATTTTGAACTTTGTTTTGCCTCAACATTTG
>SIJG01000058.1:217948-313743 GCA_023374025.1 Heterodera schachtii | reverse complement strand
GGAATCAGAGAAATTATATATTTTAATTAGCGAATTTACTAAAAACGAAAAAAATACGGTGAATTTTTGTTTAGGAATACGGTATTTTTAAATTTTACGAAATGAATTTTAATTTGTTGCTTTTTTTCAGGAATTTGGTGCTCCAATATCCAAATGAAGCACACATCGACGAGCTCAAAGGCATTTGAATGAATGAGGAATTTTTTTTTGAAAAAAAATGGAAGGCTAATTGACAAATAATTGAAATGCGTAAAAACGGATTGGAATAAATGAAAATTTTATTTGATTATAATTTCTTACGGTCGTCGATTCATTTTGACTTGGGTTGGGCCGCGAATATGCCCAACTTTTACCGTTTTATTATTAGCCATTTATCAACGATTAATTCATTCACAATGAATTTGACATAACAAATAAAAAAATACAATGGAAATGGACGCATTTGCGAGCAAGAGCAAAGGTCAAATAGATACATACAAACAAACAAATTGGACACAATACAATATTGAAATGGCAAAGTGCCCCATATCATTTCGGTCACATAATCGCACCAATTAATTAAATAATTCATTTCTGTTGCTGATCAGTGATCACTCGGCCCGGGAGAAGCGGCGTCGAGAAGAAGACTGAAAAGAAACGATGATTATATTGAACTTTAAGCCAATTCAACAAATTATGAGTCCAACCAACTAATAACTACTTAACCATCATTTTTTGTTTGTTTGTTTTTTTACCATAATTCTTTCCATTATTAACCGTACATTTTTGGTAAATTTGAAAGCCCAAAGTCTAAGCAAAATTGGTGATTGGACTCATAAAAACATTGATCATTTTAAAATTGTTTTGTTCACCCGTCGTCGTATCCGCCATCTTCGATCTCAATGTCAATTGGGTTCGTTCGATCAAACATTTCATCCTTCGCATTTTGCCATTTTATCTCATCCCATCCAATCGGACAACGCATGAGCAAAACATCTGTGCCATATTCTTCAAGTGTCAATTTCTCCCCAGTCACTTCGTTGGTCAGATTAAATGGCACAACGAAGTCAAGCTGAGAAGACGACGGAAAGTGAATGCGAAAAGTCACTGGTGAAGAAGCATTGGAAAATGCCTAAAAATGGGACAAAAAATCATAGAAAATCCAATTAAATAGGGGATAATCACCGTTTTGAATTGTCCAATCATTGAAGTCCATTGCTCCTCCTCCATTGAATTAATAGAGCATTTGAACCGCTTCGGCACACCGTTCGGATGGGGCGTCAACAACCATTTGGCCACCGCTTGACCATCCGACGCCATGGCAGTGTCATCGGGCGGAAAAGCGGGCACAATGTCGTAATTGGAAACAGAAAAAACGAAGAGAAATGGATAATTGCTGAGCATTGATGGGTCCAATTGACGGAAACGGCAAAAAATGGTGGCGTTCAAAAACAGAAAACGCATTGAATTGCGGAACATTGGCAAAATGTTGCGCAAAAAGTAGTCCAAAATGCGCACATTTTCAGTGGTAATGTCAAAGAATATTGAACAAAAGGAGAAAAAACGGTGGAGAAATGCGACGACATTTTGATCGATGTAACTGAAAAGCAGAAAATTATGAAAACTTTCAATCTTATTGTTGTGTCCGACCAACAGTCAATTGAATTGATTTATTTGCAGTGAAGAAATAACAAAATAATGCAGAGGTCAAAGTTGATGATGGAGAACAAAACAATAATGAAGAATGACTGGGAAGACTGCGGGGAGAAGGAGGGAAAGACAGCTTTTAAATAGACAGAGACACAGTTGGGGATTAAGAGGCAAAATATGAAAATGTCCATTTGAGTCTCATCAAATAAGTCCTCAGACATGACATCTCCTCCCCACCAATTCAATCGGTTCATCGACTCGGATCGAAGATGGTCCGCGGCTTGCGTTCTCTGCCCGATCGTCTGGGCTCACATTGATCATTCGTCGGCACATTTTGCGGTTCGTCTTGCGCATTAATGTCCGGCTGATTTCCACCGTCGGCGTCCATCTCAGCTTGTTCTGCCAGTGACGAATTTGAATCGGTTTCGGCACTTTCGCTGTCCGTTTCCGTTTCGTTGGAGTTAAGCTGATCTAAGTGCCTTTTCCAAATTCCTCTTTTGGTTCTGACAAGGAAAAGTGATGGTGAGATTTGGCGCACAATTTCGCCTTCCATCCACTTGGTTCCGTCGCGGAAATTCCTGGCGAAAATCTTCTGGCCAATGTCGAATGTCCTTTTCCAAGTGCCTCGATCAAAATTCTTTTTGACTCGGTCTCTGTAGTTGCCTACAACTTTTTGCTTTTCCTCCTTTTCTTCCCTTTTCTTTGGGTTGAAAACCGGCTGGACCAAATCGAGTTTTGTCCTCAGTTCTCTGTTGAACATCATTTTGGCCGGTGTTTGTCCTGTTGCCGAATGCGGTGTGATCCGATATTTCAGCAGAAATTGGTTTTTCGCGAGTTCGTTTTCCCAATTTTTAACTTTCTTGTTGAGAAGCATTCCTTTCTTGAAGGTTTGGACGAATCGCTCCGCTTCTCCATTGCTTTGCGGATGGTACGGCGCTGTGAGAGTGTGCGTGATGCCACGTTCTTCACAGAACTTCGCAAACTCCTTTGAAGTGAATTGCGGGCCGTTATCACTGACGATCTGTAGTGGAATTCCATGCGTCCATAACAAATTTCGAATTGCCCAAATGGTCGCTTCTGTCGATGTTTTCGCCATCATAATGACTTCCGGCCATTTCGTCTTTGCATCCACAACGATCAACCACATTTTTCCGAGAAATGGTCCACAAAAATCGATGTGAAGCCTTTGCCATGGCATTTCTGGCACTTCCCAAGGGTGCAGCGGCACTTTTCTCATTTCCGAAGCATTTGTCTGGCAAATTTTGCATTGCTTTCGAATTGCTTCGATGTCCTTGTCGATGCCGGGCCACCAGACTTTTTGTCTCGCCAGCGACTTCATGCGCACGATTCCCGGATGTGTCTCATGGATCAATTTTAAAATTTCTCCACGGAATTTTGCTGGGATGATTGTTCGAATCCCAAGCATCAAACATCCGTTTTGGGTCTCAATTTCGTCGCGCACCACGTAGAATGGTCGAATTTCGGCGTCGATTTGCTTGTTTGTTGGCCACCCTTGCTCAGTGAAATTTTTCACTTTTTTAAGTGTTGGGTCCTTTCAGAGCTCGTTTGCTATGCCATTTGCTGTTATTGGCAGAGCATTTTGGCATTCCTTCTGAATTTCGCCAATATCGAAGCTCTCCTTGCAAATTTTGTCGACTTCTGGTGCTGGCAGTCGTGACAATCCATCGGCATGTCCAAAATTATTGGTTGAGCAATATTCGATGTCGAACTCGTAGTTCATCAAAATTAAGCTCCAACGGTGCAAACGCCTGGCAGCAACGACTGGCATTTGACCCTTAGGTCCAAAAATCCGTTTCAGCGGCTCATGGTCAGTCTGTAGTGTGAACTTTCGGCCGTATAAATATTGGTTGAATTTTTCTACGCCGAAAATCACTCCACGTCCCTCCTTCTCAATTTGCGCATATTTCCGCTCGGATGAGCTTAATGTTTTTGACGCATAAGCGATGACTCCAACTTTTCCAGTCTTGGCATCCTTATGAAATAAAACAGCTCCAATGCCATAATCCGACGCGTCTGTTGCCAAGAAGAGAGGCTTTTCAGGGTCGAAATGCACCAGGATGTCGTTTGAAGCCAACATTTCCTTGATCTCTCCGAAGGCTTTTTGTTGCTCCTTCCCCCAGTGCCATTCCTTTTCTGTCCGGCGAAGTTCATTCAATGGTTCCGAAACCGTCGCCAATGAAGGGATGAACTTTCCGTAATAGCCAACCATGCCGAGAAACGACTGCAATTCTTTCAAGTTTTCCGGCGCCGGCATTTTTCGAATCGCTTCCACCTTCTCCGGCGAAGTCCTAATTCCTTGCCGGTCGATAATGTGTCCCAGATAGACAATGCTTTCTTGCATGAACGAGCATTTTTCCTTTTTTACTCGTAGTCCTGCCTTTTGAAGTCTTTGGAGAACGGCATCCAATCTCTTCAAATGCTCGGCATTGTTTGTAGCAGTGACGACAATGTCGTCCAAATACACTGCCACTCCATCGATTCCGCAGAGAATTTCTTCCATCACCTGCTGGAATATTGCTGGTGCCGATGCCACTCCGTAGGGCATGCGCGAAAATCGGTACAATCCTTTATGGGTGCATATTGTGAGGCATTCCTTCGCCTGATCGTCCAACGGAAGCTGTAAATAGGCCTCTTTCAAGTCCAGCTTTGAAAATTTGTCGCCGTTGTTGAGAGCGCTGAACAGTTCTTCCGGTCGAGGGAGCGGGTACTGATGGATGTCCAGGCACGGATTGACTGTGACCTTATAGTCGCAGCACAATCGAATTTTGTTGCCGGGCTTTGGCACAATGACGAGCGGAGTTGCCCAATCAGATGTCGCCACAGGCTCGAGGACTCCTTCCTTTTCCCATTGGTTTAAAACCTTCTCCACCTCGGGACGCAACGCAAATGGCACGGGACGCGGCTTGCATCTTTTTGGCTGAACATCCGTTTTAAATTTTAACGCGATGTGTCGTGTACAGCGGCCAAGTCCTTCACTGAAGACTTCGGCGTGATTTTGGAGCACTTCGTCCAATTTACTGCCGGATTTGGTGTCCCGAATTTGTTGTACCATTCCAATTCCAAACGCTTTGTTCAAGTCGATCTGTAGCTTTTTGATCAAATCACGTCCACACAGATTCTTCGCCTTGTCCTTGACGACATACAAGTCCGTCGTGGTTTCTCTCCCCAAGTACTTTACTTTTGACTCGAAGAATCCAAGGACATTGATTGGCTTTCCTCCGTACGCGTGTAATCCCGAACATGTTGACAATTTTGGCTCGCCATTTGCAATCCAATCATCTTCGGAGACCAGCGAAACGTCGGCGCCACTGTCCAATTCAAAGTCTGCTTTTTCTTTTTGCAGTTGTAATTGAACGAATGCTGGTGGAGCTGTGAGTGATTTGACTTGTTTTGGCTTGACGACGCTCGCAACATCCGTGGAAGAATCACGCCTTTGTGCGCTGATTTGATGCACAGGCTTTCCTTTGTAGTAGGAAGAACCTTGCCTTCCTTTTGCGGCGTCCGATGACGTGCTCTGCTTTGCTTTGCAGGCCACTGCCCAATGTCCAATCCTTCCACATTTTCGGCATTCGGTGTTTTTGCTGGGGCATTCACTCGCCCAATGGCCGTTCCTTCCGCATCGATGACATTGCCCTGGTGTTTTCGTTCCTCCGGTTTTCTTCTCCTTTCTTTGAGATGAAACCTTGGCCACCATTTCTCTTGGCCCATGTCCACCGATTCGTTGCGCGTCCAATGATGATTGTTCCAAAAGCACCGCAGTTTCGATTGCGTCTTTGAACTTCAGAGCATTGTCGCCTTTTTTGATCAGTTCCGCTCGAATTGAATCATCTGCGAGTCCATTGATGAACAACGCTGTCAGGCACATGTTCACCGAATCTCTGTGCCATTCCGCGTTGGCGATCAGAGTGCGCAATTTAATCGCATAGTCGCGGATGGTTTGTCCTGCCGTCTGTTTCGCAGCAAACAATTCGTGTCGTTTCGCGGCCACAGTCTTTGTCTCTCCATATTGATCTCTCATCAATGCCTTGATTTCATCCAAGGGCATATCCCTGACATCATCCGGTAGTGCCATCTGTCGCAATTCCTCGTAGATCGGCCCGATTTCTGTGAAGAACAGCAGCTTCTTTGTTTCGGCATCAGTGACTGCTCTGAGTTTGATGAAAAATTCGAAGCGCTCCTCCCAGATTTTCCATGCCATCTCCGCTGTGTAGGGTCCCGGCCCTTTTCCAGCTTTTGCTTTTGGCTCGGCCATCTTTGAATTGTTGACGAATTTGGTGGTGATGCTTTGACGTGGGATTTACTTTACCCTTTTGTAAAAGTTCAGCTTTGTAGACAGAATTACTTTACTGAGCTGACAAAACGAATTCGTGGTTACTTTCACGTTTTTAAATTAGCTTTTTGAGCTTTTTGATGGATGAAGTCGGCAGATGAAGTACGCTTTACTTTGCGTTTTTGATGAAATCGGCAGTTGAACGCTTTACTTTGCGTATTTAATTTAACTCCGATTGTGCCTCGTCGCTTTGTTTTGCACTGCTGACTGCGCCAGTGAACTGTTGTGTCCGACCAACAGTCAATTGAATTGATTTATTTGCAGTGAAGAAATAACAAAATAATGCAGAGGTCAAAGTTGATGATGGAGAACAAAACAAAATGAAGAATGACTGGGAAGACTGCGGGGAGAAGGAGGGAAAGACAGCTTTTAAATAGACAGAGACACAGTTGGGGATTAAGAGGCAAAATATGAAAATGTCCATTTGAGTCTCATCAAATAAGTCCTCAGACATGACACTTATCAGTTTGTTACATGATCTGAATGCCTCGGAATCCGATGACTTTGTTTGGCAACGGATTTTACGGGATTGGCAATGCTTTTCCTTTGTCGGAATCGACAATAAGCATTTGCTTGGGGCCATTTCCGACAATTTTCCATGTAATTTGCAATTGTTTGCCCAACGTCCATTTGCGCGTTTTGAAATGTTCGTCGACGATGAACTCAAATCGGCGGTTGACCAGTGCAATTTCGAGGCCAAGTTGGGAAGGCGCAAGGAAATCGAACACTTCAAGCCAACAATCGCCACAGATAAAACTGAAAAATTTTGAATAATTTTTTGAAATTTTCAAAAATTTTTTGGTTTAATTTTTTACATTTTTTTGCGAAGGCGTCGTCGTTTTTTGACATGGTCAAAAAAGAACCAAATAATGCTGGTACAGATGATCAACACCAGAAAACACACGTCACCCCAACTGAAAAATGAATTTGGAAAAGCATCAAAGCGAGTCAAATCCCCAAAATTGTAGTTTTAGCTTCAAAAAAAACAACAGTTTCAAAATTGGTTTTCAAATTTTAAACTCGAAATTGGGTCAAAAGCGCGGAGCAAAAGAAAGAAAATGCGAAACATTAGAAAAAAAGGAAATAATAAACGTACAGAATTCCTGAAGACATTTTTGTAGAAACAAAATGACCGGAAAATACAGGAAGAATGAATGAATGAATGAATTGAATGAGGAAGAGAGGAAGAAAAAAAAAGCATTTTTATATTAAAATATTAGCGTAACGCTCCGAGCCCTCGGGGGGTGGGAAAAGTCGGTGTCAGCATTTGTCGGGGATAGACGGTTCCGTCGGGGTGCAACAAATTGGTCGGGTTTCGGGGTTTTCTAATTATTGCTCATTATTAGGGCGAGGATTTTTAGTGGCAAAAAACCCCAAAATAATTAACTAAATAGTGACAAAAAAAATGCCAAAATAGTGGCAAAAATAGTGGCGAAAAAGTTCTAAATTTAGTGGTGTAATTTTTTAAATAGCTGTTTTTAATTTGAAAATAATGTAAAATTGAGGCAAACAATTTTATTCACTGATTGCAATTACAAAATATTTTCTTAGCAAATATTGAACAAAGAAAAAATAGTTGGGGTAATTTTGTGAAAATTTTCCCATTCTTAGGGGGTGTATTTTTGAAAATTCTTAGGTCGATTCTTAGGGGTGTATTTTTTGAATTTTTAGGTCGATTTTTGGGGTGTGTTTTTTTGTTTTTATTCCATTTTTTGGGAAATTTTCCAAAAAAATGCCAAAATAGTGGCAAAAATAGTAACGAAACGCCAAAATAGTGGCAAAAAATTATTTTAGTGGCCAACTTCCAAAATAATTTTTTTTAGTGGCGAAGCTCCAAAATAGTGATTCCTAATGATGAATAGTGGCGTTAAAACGAAGAATTTCCGAGCTAAAAATGTGTTTTTCGAGCATTTCTCGTCGTAACTAAGCCGCAGAAAAAATAATTAAAAAACTAAGAATCCTCGCCCTACTCATTATCGCAATAAAAATGCGTCAGTTGCTTCGCGATTAGACAATTACCAAAAAAGTCATGAAAATTGCGAAAAATTCGAAATTTGAAGTGTTTTCTTAATAAAATTTTTTTCCAGGCTTGAAATTATGTGTTCTTTCAAATTTTTATTACGTTATGACTAGAACTGGTCGGGACCGGGACTTTTTGGTTGAAAAACCGGGAATTTTTGGCTGGGAAAACCGGGAATTTCCCGATCAAAAATTGGTCAAAACCGGGACCTTGGTACTCAGCTTTCCCGCTATTTTCAGTATCAGGTCCCGGTCCCGACCAGCTCTAGTTATAACTCAAGTCCTAAACTGCTAATTTCAATCAAAATGCTAAAACTAATCATTCAACTTAATATTTTCAACAAAACAAACAAATTAAATGTATTCAAACGAAAGAAGCAACAAATAAATGAGAGGAGCAATTATCCAGCAGATCAATTTACATTCCTAATAATCCATCATTTGCCATTTACCAATAATTCATTCATTTTTTCTTTCGCTGGGCCCGGCACTCATTTTTCTAAAAACTGTAATAGAGCCCAATCAAAAGCTGCTTTCACTCTCTCTCACCCAATGCAAGAAGCTTCATAAAACATAAAGTGCACATTGTTCAAATTGTCCGAATTTTCTTCCTCCCACTGAACCGTCGCCGCCGTACCCCCAATTTTGCATCGCTCCAAAAGCCAAACAACTTTGTCTTTACGCTCGCCTTCTTTCACCAATGTCATCTGTTCTTTCGTCCGTTCATTCACCAATTCAAATGGCTTCATTTGCATTGGCTTGTAAAGTTCAAGACGAATTTTGTAGTTGACAGAAGTGGTGGCACGGAGAAATGCCTATAATTTGAAAAAAATTTCGTAGGGTATTAAAAATTGAGTCCTTTTGACCTCCTTGAACTTGACGACCCATCCGTTGACACTCATCGATATATAATCATAAGTTGTGCAATACAATCGCTTGGGCTGATCGTCGGTGGCCGGTGTATGCAACCATTTGGACAACGCTTGGCGAGCAGTTGCATTTGGCCCGTGATCAGCGATCAAAGCTGGATACAATGACCGGAATCGATTGAATTCAACTGCTTGAGATCGATGAGAATTGTTGGCGAGGTGAGACGACGCAATGTGATCAGATGATCAGCAGAAATTTCCAAATGGCGAATGTTTGGCACAAAAATGGGCCACATTTCACGGACAAAAGCCTTCCAAATCCGCTTCTGTAATTTTCGTGTGAAAACGGAATCGTCAGACCAAAATTGGTGCCTTTGTTGTCGAAAATTTGTTGCTTGGAACGGAGAAATGCGATGACAGAGTGATCGATGTACCTGAAAAAAAGAGAATGCTTTGATCAATGAAAAATTCGGCGCTAATTAAAAAGTGGCCGTTTTTTAAAATTTTTTCACTTTTTTTGGTAAATTTTTTTTGTTTAAAAAGTCATGAAACCAAGTACCAGGGGGTTTAGAGGTCGCTGATCATTAAAAAATCGTGAATATACTTTTTATTCACAATAATTGTGATGGTAATGCTTAATAGGAAGAAAAATATCAGCGAAACAAGTCCCAAAATGATGGAGAAAGAAGTATGAACATTGTTAGGAAATCTCAGATCTCAACAGTATCAACTGGTCGGTGAAAGAATTGGTCGACTGACTAGCAATTTTCAATCCCTGGTGGGGTTTTTACAAGCCCAATTTTTGAAAAGAATTACTAGATTAGTTAAAGTTCGGCGTAAATTTTAAGAGTAAAAGAATTTTCGATGAATGAACGTATTATGATTGGGGTCAAAAAAGTCTGGAAGCAAATATCGTTTTTGGAATTAAAAAAGAAATTATTTGGCGTTCCGTTGACCGCAAATGTCCGATTTCCAGCAGGCCGCAAATGTCGGGCCGCAAATGTCCGAAAACGGCCCTTAAGAAACTGGCCGCAAGTGTCCTTGGCGCAAATGTCCGACCGCATTTGTTGGGCCGCAAATGTCCGATTTTCTGCAGGCCTTAAATGTCCGGGCCGCAAATGTCCGGACCGCAATAACAGGGACCCACGCGTTTCGGCGCCCGCGTTTCGGCGCTCGCGTTTCGGCGCCCGCGTTTCGGCGCTCCCGTTTCGGCGCCAGCTCGTTTCGGCGCCCGCGTTTCGGCGCCAAACAAAAATATAAAAATTCAAATATTTGGTTAAAATCAACAAAAATAAAACAAAAATAAAACTTTTTTCGGACATTGGATGGAGGGAGATGCGAGGACGAACAACAACGCAGAAGCGGAACACCACCGTTTGCAGGGCGCGTTCAATTGTCGTCATCTATCTTTGTGGAATTTCATTGATGTTCTTCGACGTGAACAAAAAATTACCGACCACAAATAGAATTCTGCGATCGCTGGATTGTCACCTGATAAAAAGCGAGGCAAATATTTGGCAGCTGATAGACGAATTCTGAATATGGTTCGCAATTACATTCCATTGAATGCAGTGAATGATCATGATTATCTTCCACCCATTCCCCAGCCCAATCAATTTCACACTATTTTGGAATTTCTTCGAGGTATTTCACACCATTATCAAATGAACCCTTAAAATTGTTGTTTTTTGTTACCTATTTATTTTTTGTTTTTTATAATATATTGATAAAGCGTTAGTGATTTGTTGATTTTAACAAGTTTTGAATTTCATATTTTTGTTGATTTTAACCAAATATTTGAATTTTTATATTTTTGTTTGGCGCCGAAACGCGGGCGCCGAAACGAGCTGGCGCCGTAACGCGAGCGCCGAAACGCGGGCGCCGAAACGCAGTGGACCCCAATAACATGATCATCATGTGTAAATAAACAAAAAAAAATTTACCAAAAAAGTGAAAAAATTTTCAAAACGGCCACTTTTTAACTAGCGCTAAAAATTATCTGAGTTTTGAATTACTCAATTCGAAGATCCTTAAAACGAATTTTGCTGGGCAACAACGGATGGTCGGCCAATGGAAATTGCACAGAATCGGCATAATTTGCCAACACCGCTTTCGGCACTCCAATTTGCTTTCGAATTTTGTTGTTTTCCAAAGCGTAAATTCCGTTTTACCATCAAAATGTGCGTCCACCAAAGCATTGAAACGGCAAGAAAGCAGTGCCATTTGGAGACCGAGTTGGGCATGGTCAAAAGATGGAAGAATGTCCAGCCACACGTAATTACAAATCCAACTGAAATGGGGGGAAAAAGAAGTTGAGCGCGGTCTTAAAGTGAAAAATTTAAATTTAGACTAAAAATCTAAAAATTTGAGTTTTTGGTTTTTTGTTCGAATTCGGGTACGGGTCACGGAATTGTTAGGCATTTTCCAATGCTTCTTCACCAGTGACTTTTCGCATTCACTTTCCGTCGTTTTCTCCGCTTGACTCTGGTGTTGTGCCATTTCATCGGATCAACGAAGCGACTGGGGAGCAATTGACACTGGAACAATATGACCTAAACAATTTTTGGCTCAGCCGTTGTCCAATTGGATGGGATGAGAGCAAATGGGACAATGTATGGAAAGAATTAGTGCTGATGATCGACCGAACCCAATTGACTTTGTGATCGAAGATGGCGGATACGACGACGGGTGAACAATTTTAAAATGCTTAAGATTTTATGGTCCAATCGACGACAATTGAGCAATGTTTTTTTCAGTTTTCTCGACGCCGCTTCTCCCGGGCCTAGTGATCACTGATCAGCAACAGAAGCAGAAATGAATGATGGATTAATCATTAATTGATGCAATTATGTGACCTAAATGATATGGGGCATTTTGCCATTTCAATAGTGTATTATTGTATTCAAGGGCATAGGCAGGGGGGGGGGGCTGAGGGGGCTAAAGCCCCCCCCCCCCGAAACCCAAAAAATAAAAAATTTTCAGTAAATTTTTTGAAATTTTAAGCAATTTTCTTAACAAAATTGCATTAAAACTCTCAAAGCCTATCGGCACCGCCGGACCCCCATTTTACCATATTTTTGAAAAATGGAGGCCAAAATGGCAAAAAATTGTAATTTTTTTGGCGAAAAACGGCGAAAAATTTTGTAAAATACACCCCCCTAATTCGGGATTTCAAAAAAGTAAAAATACACCCCTAAAGAACGACTAAAAAACGGAAAATACACCCCTAAAAATCGAATTTTTGATTTCAGCCCCCCCTGAAGCCAAGGGTCTGGTGGCTACGCCCTTGATTGTATTGTGTTTTTTATCTGTTAAGTCAAATTCATTGTGACTGAATTATTGTTGATAAAATGGCTAATAATAAAAACGGTAAAAGTTGGGCACACCGTTTTTTCTATAATTATTCCCCATGGGGCATTATTGGGGAGAGGGGATAATTGGATACTGGGGGATAAATGGAGAAGGGGTGGGATTATTTGTCGAAATCTTTTATGACTAGGGATAGGAATTTAAGTCACGAAAAATCTCCAAAAAGTCGACTAAAAATCATAAAAAACGCTAAAAAGTCACGAAAAATGTCATGAAAAATATAGACAAGTAAAAAATTCCTATTTTTGGACCACAAAAAATCGTATACCATTTATTCAAACCATACAGTATTGCTCCATTATACAAATATAATACATACAGTATACATATACGAGAAATACAAATATATGTACTACAGTTACACAAAAATGTTGCCATTTGGCCTATTCAAGACGCCTTATCAAATCGTTGGTCCATTCATCGCTTGTCTTGTAATAATTGTCCGTCTGAACAACGCTCATCACGTCGAATTTGCGTTCCACCGCCTCAAAGTTGTTCATGGTCATCCGCGTCCGCACTACCGTTTTCATGAGATTTGCCGTGTACTGTCCCCACACACGGTACGTTTGGTTACGCTAGCGAAAGGTGTCGCTGTGTTGTCCGCCCGACCAATTGCAAGTGACGTCAACTTAAAGCGGCGGGACAACATTGATTGCTATTGTATGTATTGTAATTGAGAGGGGATACGGTATAAATTGTTGTACTGTACGTACTGATGCACTCATAAGTTCTGTGCACATCTTTGCCACATGTCGTGCATTTGTACAGCACTTCCAGCGAACTGTGACCGTCTTCGCCTGTAACGAAATTTCAAAATTGCGCCAAAATACCTATTTAGACAAAAAGTCGAAGAAAAAAAAAGTTTTTGCACAATTTCGAACCCCGGACCCGATTTCTAACCAAAAGTCGAAAACTCTTTTTTCAGGGTTTTCAAGGTCGGAAAAACTGATTTCTGACATCCATTTCGACCAATGCCAAGCCCCAGTCTAGTTGGATTATAAAGAAGTTTCGATCAGCAGAATGATCACTGATCAGTGACGTAATCCATGAAAATCGTTGCGTTTTTATTTCAAAATATGAAAAAAAATTATATATTATACGGCGCGTATTTATTGGACATAAATACAGCACAGAACCATGATCACCACGAAGACAATGATTGCCGCACCAATTAGAAACAACTCCGTCGAGCCTGGTCCATAAGCAAAGGATTTCGAGAAGAGCAGCACCGCCAATAACACGAGCAATACCGAAAAGTGTTAAGGGGGGAGGGAGTGCAATTTTTGATACAAATTTCGATACTGACGTTCTCGGCTGTATACATATTATTGTAGAAGCATTCAAATTAATCCACTATCTTGGTATCATTCGGTAGCTTTAAGAGTTTTTTAATAGCTGACAAAATTTCAAAAAAATTCGTTGCATTTCAAAAAAATTATGGCAAAAATGTTTGGGGTTTTTGAAAATTTCTGGTCATAACTTTTGTGCAACTAAACGAAATTTTTTGAAATTTCGCAGACTAATAGAGAACTCTTAGGGCTATCGAATGATACCAAGAATGTTTAATTTGGATGCTTCTACAAAAAGTTATGGTCCATTAAAGTTGTCAAATTACTTTCTGATCGTGTCTTTTTTTGACGGACAGTTCAGTCTATAAGGCATTTTAGCCATTTCAGTCCCGGAATCCATAACTCTTGAATGTTTTGTTGCCGACCGGAAATTCTTTCGAATTCTTTCATTACAGACCGAGAGACAGACATGTCGATTATATGTATACAAACAAATTCCCGAGGATGTCAGTATTCGGCGTTTATTACTTTTTTTTTGAAAACTTACAACGCCAATAATGACGCACCAAATGCAGCAGCAGGTTTGGTCGCCGACTCCGCTGTTTTGTTGCTCACTTATCACCTTAACACAAATGGAGAGGGTCAGAAAGGCATTTACGGGTTGGAAAATTCGAAAATGTGAAAAAAAATTTGAAATTTTTCCCTACTTTGCTGAATTTGATGGCCTCGAGTTGGTTGGTGGGGCATCGACAATGTTGCTGGAAGACAAATTTGCATTTGGTGTGTGTGTCTCCAATTTCTTGTGAGAAGCACATTTTTATTTGGTGGAAAATAAGCGAAGGGACGACGAATGGACACTTTTTGAAATAGTATGGTTTAGCGAATTTTAAAAAAAAATTTTTAAATTTTTTTTGATTAAAATTAATGCCTAAATTTTATCAAAGAATTGATTAAATATTGGTAGTTTTATTGTTATCGTAAGAGATGAAATGTTGTAATTGTAACGAAATAATTTGTATTTATCCCACCCCTTTTTATCGAATATTTTTATTGGCGGAATAAATGGCAGATTTGTATTCAGAAAGCACGAAAATCCGGAACCCGTCAGTTCGGCCCAAGCTGGTTTTCGCTTATAACTTTTTACTTTGTCATCCAAATCAAACATTGTTAGTATCATTTGAAAGCTGTAAATGTCCTCTATTAGTCTGCAAAATTTTGAAAAATTTCGTCAATTTTGAACAAATTTATGGCAAAAAAAAATTGGAAAATCTGGTTTTTTTGAGTTCTTCAGGCCATATTTTTTTTGAACCTTTACAAAATTTTTCAAAATTTTGTAGACTAATAGAGGACATTTACAGCTTTCAAATGATACCAATTTGGTGAGCATCTTATCAGTGATTACTTTTCGGATAACTAATTGGGAGTAAATTTTTACTAAAAACTTTACATCAATCAAAATTTTATCTACTAATATAATGGAACATACAATACACAATACATTGAATACAGCAATGGTTTTGAAATAGATAATCTGATACATACATACATATACATCTACTAATATAATGGAATAGACAACGGAATACAACAGTTTACGTAGAAATAAAAAATATAGAACAGACATAAATCATAATGAAATGCTCAAATTAAAATTAACAGGAATTTCTATGATCTATTAAAAAGATTATAAAAGCCTAAAAGACCTAATTTTTTTAAATAAATTATTTCAAATAAAAATCAAGCAATTGAAATATATGACCGTGACCGTGAATTGACCCCGTGAATGGTGACCGTGACCGTGATCCAAAAAACCCGTGAAATTCACGGTTTTCGTGACCGTGACCGTGAATTTTTTGAGTTAATTTTTTTGCTTTTCACACCGTCTTTTTCTGGTATGATTTTACAAAAAAATTGGGAAAATGGGATCCATTATTTTATAATATTCGTCAGATAAGAATGTATTAGTTTATATTTTTTTGTTTATTAAACGTAGAAATTCATGATTAGTGTTTGTATTTCTCGTCTATTACACAGTGATTTTAAATTATTTAAATAAAACTTATTTAGTCAGTAACATTTATGTTGGAGATTTTGTTTCATATTAAATATACAAAATAGTGTTTTATTGCTCGCCTCTACTTTAACAACTGTAAGAAAATTTTTATAAAAATACCATTTTTAGTTTAATTAAGTTAAATATCGCATTTATTTAATATAATCTTTATTTTAATTGTATTTTCGTAGAACATGCTATTTTTCATATTTTTATCTTGCATAGATTTATTAAATTTTTTATTTTTTGCTTTTCTAAAAAATCTTGATTTATCATAAACTGGCCAATCATTGAAAGACAGGATGTATGAAAATCATACTCTTTGGCAAACGAATATTTAATTATTATATTTTTATTGAATGGACGGATTACTACAAAATTTTAATGTATTGTATTTTGTATTTATAATAAGTCGTTAGATTTAATGTATAATAAGGAAAATTTATTCATTTATTTCCAATAAATATATTTTATTTTGCACTTTTTCATTAACGAAACATATATTCTTGTTGGATTATAGACAATCATATCTATATAGATTTTTTCATATAATTATATACCAAAGGTGTACAATCTAGAATAGTGAATTTCAGCGCATGATATTAAAGAGCAAAAAGAGATAAAATATCTCAACGAAACTCTATTACATAATCACTGCTTAATAAGTGTTTTATAATTGCTTTTGTCCGCCAATGGTCTTCCTATGTAATTCTTCACTGTAATCATTTTATAATTAATGTAGTTTAACTTTAACGATTTTATATAAAAAATTTTCAAATTTAATGCATATATCTTTTTTATTTTAATAATAGAAATCGAAGAAAAATTCTAAGTAAATTTTATTTTATACCGCACGACTATTTTATGTTTGATTCGTTTTATAAGTATTTTTCAAAATATTCAATTATTCTTTTTAATCTTTTGTAAAATAGTTTTATCATTAATCAATAGCATAAGCATATTAAAATAAATGATTGTTACACATAGATATTAATAAAGCTCAAATATTTAGAAAGTTGTTATGTAATTGAATATTTGACAATTTGCAATAAAGCTCGACGAAAACGCCCAAAAAATTCTTCCGGCTTTTACGTGTCAGGATACAAAAATTATGTTTTTAATGATTATAGTTTTGGACTTTTTTGGGCACGTTTTAAACGGTGAACAACTCTACTATTCTTCATCATTTATTTTCATTAAAAGATTCTATTCTCTCGTAAAATAGAAATTACACTTGATTTTTCTTACGTTTAACTACATAAAATTTATTTTCTTGTTTATATTCTACTAACTTTTAAGAAATTTTTTTAAACATTTCATATTTTTAAATATAATATTATTCAGGTTCATTCAAATATGTATTTTGGTCCAATTATCGTTGTCGGTTCCTTCTAAAACATTTCTGTTTCCTTTCATATAATATTTTGCGGTTAAGCATATGACGAATTGAAAATTATGAATTTGTTATCTTTATTTTATATTTCAAATAATATTAAAGATTTTCTAATTAAAATACAGTTCATTACGGCGGTCAGCACATTTAATCGAATTAATACGGGACCACTATTTAATAATTGGCATTTTTGATATATTTTTAGGAACGAAATTTGAAATAATTTTTTTTTTGCGTACCATTTATTATTTGTATTTCGCAATTAAAATTATCTTATCATTTATTTTTTATAGATGCATATTATTTTTCGAATATGTGATAGATGGGCTGAGTGTAAAAAAATTTCTAAATGATTTATTTAAATTACAAAAAATTCAAGAAAAAACCATTCACTTTTTGAACTCGTCGCGTGTGGGGAAAGAATTTGGAAATATTCTTCCAATCATCGGCCATTTTTATGATATTTAAAGAAACCAAACGCAAACAAAATAGAAAATTGACTCATATTTTCAAATTTTTATCTTTTGGCACTTTTTCCTATTTTTGTGGGTTTTTAAATAAAATTTTTATCAAATCTTCAAAAAATCCAGAATTTTGCATTTTTTCGTACATATTTTCATTATTAAAATTAATAGGATTTTAATAGCATTTATGTAATAAGTTGCGCCACTTAAATGAGAATTATATATTGCCATTTAGCAAAATAAAATTTTTGTTTTTTTTAATCTATGAATTACATCCTCGTAATTTTAACAATAAGATTAATCAGCATGAAATTTTAATATTGATATTTTAAACAAGCCAATATTAATTTTTGGAAAAGTACAATTTATTAAGTAATTTAATTTAACATTATTTTATCATAAGCGTTTCGAATTAAAAGTCATCTTTTTCATTAGAGTTTTCAATAAAAAATAAATTCATAATTTATTTTTCAAGTTCCATTTTTTATTTCATAATTTTTGAATTTTATTTTTTTATTTGAAAATTATGCTCTCTATTTCACCCAGAATGATTTTTTGGTTCAATCAAAAATTGAACTAAATATTCATTATCTTATTTTGTTTTAATTTAATTCACAATTTTTTTTTAATACAGATTGTGTTATTATTTTATTTATCTCCGATCTGATGACCGCACTTATTTTATATTGCGCATTAAGATGGAAATTTAAAATTATTTACCATATTTAATGGTAAATACTTTATTTGAAAAAATATAGCACAAAACATTTATTTTAATTTGGTGTTTAAGTTATTAACTTCAAAAAATAAATTTTAAATTATCTATTAAAGAAAGTTTTTAATTTGGTTGCTTTTTGAGCAAATTTATATCAAAAAATTTTACTTGATGGTTTTTTGACTAACGCCCATTTTGATGGCTTTGACGAACAATCATTAATATTTCATTTAAGTTTTTAAATTAATTTGTTAATTTTTTATTATCTTCTTATTTCATTATGAGGAATAAACGTTTCATATAAAATTAGATCATTTTATTTCAATTATAAATAATATAATAATATCTTTTACATTTTTTATTTAACGAAATATAAATTTAAACATTTATTTTAACATAAATAAAATATTCTTGTAATTACCAATTACTCTATCAAAAAATTACTATATAAAATTAAACTTTCTAAAATGAAAAAAAATTGGCAAAAAACATTTTTTTCGTCCCTGATTTCCTTGTCTGGTGAAGCGAGAATTAATGTCCATTCCTTTAAAAGTTCTATTGCAATTAAATTAAATATGAATATTATTTCATCTCTCATGTTGAAATTAATTGCTTTAAATTTGCTTACGCGTTGTATTCAATGATTATTTTTGGTGTTATTATTTATCGTTTTTTGAAAAATTAATCTATGTTGATTAAGGTTTATAAATATTGCCTATATAGAACCAAAACTGGTCTTATTTTATAACGCATCATTATTATTAAACATTTATTGTTAAAGAATTTTCTTTTAATTTATTAAACACAAATTTCTCAACTAACTTAGGCCTTTCTTATTACCAATATAAATAAATGTATATATAATAGTTTAAATTCATAATAATTAGGGTTCAAAAACTAGCAAAATCATTTTTTTTAAATAAATAAGTTTTTCAAAAGATTTGTGATAAAATTTAATGACTTATTTTTTAATGAGAAAGATAGAGATTTTTGCACTGAACAATTTAAAAAAAATTGTGGTTATTTTTCGTTTCAAAATTTAAATGTAAAAATCTTTATTTGTGATTTTTAATTAAAATATTTGAAACAAATATATAAAATTAATTATATTGATAATTTATCTCTTTGAGTCATCTCGCAATTTTAGATTGGAACTTAAATTAAATTGAGGAAATTCAAGCCCTGCTTTTGAATTCAAAATTAGAATGAACAAATTTCTTAACCAAAGTTTTTCAATGTTTATCTGATCATTAATAATGATTTCCTTCTTTATTTATGTCACTTTTAGTATAATTTTTATTATTGCTGTATTTTTACAAATACAACAAAATTATTGAAATATTAATTATTTTATTTTAAATTTTATCAAATTAATGATCCGATTTATAATTAACATTTTAATTATTGATGCTTTGTTAAAGTTTTGAGTTTTTTCTCATATAACTCTTTTAAGAAAATTTTTCCATTAATTTCCAATTAATTATAAATTTTTTAAATTTTTAAGATCTTATATAAAAAACTGACTTATATATTTCTTTTCATCTTACATATATACAATACATAAAGAGAATAATTTTTTATGAATTTTTTCTTATTAGAATTATTATTTGTCATTGTTTAAATCTTTAATTTTTATTTATATGCTATTCAAAGAATTTAGTCAGTAATATAAATAAAAAATAAATATTTAAAGGATTTGTTTTAACTACGAAAAATTTTTTGCAATATGATTAGTAAATTTAATAAATTTATTATAAGTAGTTGAGTTAATATTATTTATTTCTGCGTTTTACGTGTCCGCATACATGACTTGAGCATTAGGAACAGTCCACCAACACCTAAAAAGTACTCAGAATCAGTCTATAAATTATAAATAAATATTATACTTTAATGTATTCTTATCCTATGAAAGTTTAATAATGTATTTCGAAATTTCCTTATTATCATATTGTAATGAATTTTCAATTTTTTAATATTTGGCTTAGCTCATTATTTTAATGTCAATTGCAGTGTTGAATCAACAGGAACTGAATGATGATGTGATTTTCTCTTAATGTTAACAACAAATCTGCTTTTTATTTAATATTAAAACGAGTATTATAATCAACGTTTATATATTCATTTATTTAATAAATAATTTATTCATCAATTATTTGATTCTAAATTTTTGTTTTTGTTTAAATAATTTTGATTTATGCAATGCATGGAATTTTAAAAATATTTTATTATTGAGGCTTATGTATTAGTGGCATTCTGAGGATAAATATATTTAGCTAGGTAATTTTTAATAACTAACGGTCCTTTTCTTTTAATACAAATGTTTATTTTCAAAGAAATGGTTTGGTTATTAATATTCTGATATCCTTTGACTGTCCATCGTTTTTGGATTTTTTTAAAATTGTTTTCGCGTTATATCTTAATATTATAAAATTTAAATTATTCTTGGCATGTGATACAATTACATTTGCAATTGTCCTAGCCAAAAGTTAAATTATTCTTTATTAAGGAGAGATTCGCTATTTTTTAATTAAAATTTAAATGATTTTTTACTTTCTTTCAGACTCTAGTGATTTACTTTTTCATTGTTATAAGAGTTTATATTAAAATATTAGATAAACATTATTTTATAATCACATATGAATTAAGACATAAAATTGATCAATTTGCTGGAACAATTATTTTACATTCATTAATGGTAAACATAAATTCAATTTATTTTTTAGAATAAATAAAAAAATTTATTTTTTGGTTTTTATTTTTTTACTTTTTTCAAGAATTTTAAGAAGATATCAATATAATTTACCAAATCTAATCATTTTATTTAAAAACTTAAAAAAGTTAATAAATATTTAGAATAATAATAATATTTGGATTAAAAATAAGATTCATTTTAGAAACAGAATTATTTCAACCAATTTTCTTGACTACCGTAAAAGCAGATCATTGAGAATGCCTCTTGTTTTAATATTATTATAAAATTTTTTTGAGCATTCTCGTTTCATTGCTATTTGTAATGCTCAAATGATTTATAATGGGAAGGTTTAGCAATATTCACATTGAAATCATTATTTAAAGCAGCTAAAAATTAATTGAAAATTTTTCTGTCTTATAACTGATTTAATTTTTTTTTAATCTTGTCAGTTGGGTTCCGCACTTTTTTTACCTCAATTATTTATTATTAATATGCTTTAAAAATAAATTATTAATATTTTCAAGTTATCAAACGAAATGTTTCTTATAATTTGCAAGATCAAAAGTTCCGAAAATTGATCAAAAAATTTCGCAATTCTTGAGTGATCCGTGTAATACCTGGTAAAAACAATACATCATTTTGATTGATTTTATAAAGTAAATTGTTTCTATTTGATCTTTTTTGTTTTTTCTTAAATTTAAGTTTGTTCCATTGTTCTCTCTTTCTTTGATCGTTGGCTTTTTTTATCATAATGAATTCACTATTCTTGATTGGATAATGTGATTTTTTAAATTTTTATATATTATACTATTTTGAATTCGATTTTTTAAAATAAATACATTGTTTATTTATTTTCAAGTTATTAATTTCCTTTTAAGTTGTTTCTTTTAAAATAGCAATTTTTTAATTTTGTTATATTGATAATGCACCATTTCTTTCTTTAAATGATTTCGTTTAAGGCGTGCTGGTGCGTTTAAACTGCCAAATGGGCATTTTGTTAAAGGCACCAATCATGCGCGTTTCGTAAAGCCGCCAGCGCGTTTCGTAAAACTGCCAATGGGTTCAAAAACAAAATGAGTAATATATATAAATTCATAACTTGGCCCAAATTCAACCAAAATAATATTTCATGGTTTCATTCAATAGCTTTAATAGATCTCTTTAAGAATATATTTTTCCTAAATTTTTAACTTAAGTATGAGAAAAGTTATAAAGCATTGAACACGCTATGTTTTTTGCAAGGGTCATGCATATATAATTATTAATGTTTTAAGTCTATAAAATGCAATTGACCGGATTAAATTATATATTTGATAGCCCTAAGAAGCTCTATTTACCTTAAAATTTCAGAAAATTTCATTTAGTTTCAAAAAAGTTATGTGCAAAAAATTCTGACTTAGGGTTTCCGAAATTTTGTGACAATAACTTTTCTCATACTTAAGTTAAAAATTTTGGAAAAATAATTCTGAAAGATAACAATTAAAGCTATTGAATGATACCATGAAATATTAATTTGGTTGAATTTGGGCCAAGTTATGAATTTATATATATTATCCATTTTGTTTTCTAACGCATTGGCAGTTTTATCAAACGCGCATAGGTGGTGGCTTTAACAAAATACCCATTTGGCAGTTTTACGAAACGCGAATGGGTGGTGGCTTTAACAAAATACCCATTTGGCAGTATTACGAAACGCGCATGGGTGGCAGTTTTTTACGAAACGCACTAGCACCGTTTAAGGCGCTGATTGATACAGCCAAAGGAATTTATAAAAATTTAATTACGCGTGAAAAGAATAATTAATAAATTGATTTAATATATTTTGATGAAATATCTTTTATTTATATTAGTTATTATTTTGATCTCCAGATTTATAATTTAGTGAAATTTATAAAAATGTTTATTCAATTTAATTGGTTTCATTGTAACTTAATTTTTCTCATACTATTAATAATTTATTTTTGGAAAGGTTCGTATGTTTTTTTATTTTGTTAATTAATTCAATGGCAGATTTTAACATTTGTTTTCTATTTTCTTTAATAATAAATAATTCTACTTAAGTGGAATTTTTTTCTGGTTAATGTTTGTCAGCGCCAAAGTTTTTAGATTTATTTGCTTCCATATTTCACTGAGCATTAATTTGATAATTGACAAAAAATGTAAGAGCATTCTTTGAATTATAAAATAGTAGCAGTAATAAACACCGACAATTAGTGGTAGTAATAAACAGATATTGAAATTTTTTAATAATTTATTAACTATTTACTATTTTAATTTTTGGTTTTGTATTTTCATTTATACTTACTTCAGCTTTGCTTTTAATTCCTTTACTTGTGATTGGAGGATGCAGCCATGAACGTCTTTCCTGTTCCGGGGCTGATTATATAAAATAATGAAATAATTTTTATTTATTTTTGTATGACAACTTTTTGTTGCGAAAATGCTTTTAAGCGCATTTATTTTGTTTTTATGGGATATAAATTATTTTCAATAACTTTTTTTTTTATTTATGTTCTAGAAGTAAAAGCTTCTTTAATGTTAATAGAATATCTTTTAATTCAAATAAATTATTGCCAATATTTAAAATTTTGTTTTTTTCATAAAATGCGATGTTTAATTTTTTTAAGTATAATTTTATAATTTAAGCATTCTATCATTTTTTACTTGTTTAAATAACAAGTTTAAATTATCAAACTAAAAATTGAAGTTTTACGATAGATGAAAGTTCTAGGACATACTTTTTAAAACTCTATCCTCCTCATATCTAGATTTTTATTTATTTATAAATTTACATGTAATTCATTTTTTTATTTAATTTATAACGACCATTATTTCATAAAAAAATTTAAATTAGTTTATCCTGGTAAACTAAAGTTTAGAGTTTAATTTTTATGGCTCAATAGAACGGGTCAATCGTAGAAAATTTGGAATTTTCAATGAATTATGTTAAAAAATAAGACAATTTTTCTTAGTTACGATCGACATTTTCGCTGACTTTTTTCTTTTTCTCTTTCTTTTTTCTTCTTCTCTCTCTTCCTCCCTTCACCGCCCCCCAACTTTCCACTCCCCCCCCCCCACTTCGTACGATCGATTGTCTCGAACCCTTACGATCGACTAAGAGACCCCCCCTGACGACCCCCTTGTTCAGGTATGTTTGTATGGATTTTATTAATTATTTAAATTATTTTTTATTCAATTTCAATTATAATGGTTCAATTCTCGTGTATAGAAAAAGAAAAACATCCATTTTCTTTCTTTGCAAGATTGGTACAAATTTATTTGGATTATTTTCTTTAATATTTAGTTTATTATTCTATTTTACATTTTTAAGTATTCAAATTAAATTAATTTATGATGAATTAAGAAAAAAAATTATTTTGTTTCTTTTACAAAGAAGATTTTAATAAATTAAAATATTTTTTTTCTTAAATCGAAATTATTTTTTATTTAAATTTAATTTTATGTCTTTCAAAAATTTATTTTATTTAAATGAATTACAATTACTTATATTATATTTATTTATCTTTTCGAATTTTTAGTTTATTTTTATGTTAATTAGTCATTTATATTTTATTATTAAATTATGCTCCATATTTAGTTTATCCTTGTAAATATATTGTATTAATAGTAATTTAAAAAAGAGATTAATTCATACATAGCTCTTTGAAAAAATGTATTGTTTCCAACAATTGGAGAAATGAGGAGGCAGAACATAAGTATTTGTTCCAATATGATAATGTTTTAGTTTACTAAAATTCTAGCTTTAATTTGGTATTTATTGTGAATATATTTTTTCTCCATTTTTTCTTTTTATGGCATTTAAAATAGCTAAGGCATTTACTGCGATTCCTTTTTTCTTTTTTACATACTTAATATTTTTATGCTATTAATAATTTAATCCAATTTTTCTTTCTACGTTTTTTTCTAATATAATGATAAGTTAAAGTTTATATAATTTAATATGTGATTTTATTTTTAAGCTTATTTTATTATGTATTGTATATTTAGATTTAAAAAAAATGGGCAAAAAGAAAATAGCTTGTGCGAGAGAGATAAACAATGTAAAATAGTATAGTCAAAAATGGTGAAAAGAGAAAGCAAACCTCATTTCTATTGGATAGGTTTTAATAATTTTTAAAATTTTTGTAATAAGCTTTTTAAATATTTAAATCTTAACCTTTTTAGTATTCAATAAAACATCATTTTTGGATTTTTTTAGCGTTTTCATAAATAAATTTATACAAATTTATTTACGACTTTTAAAACCTTAAATTTTTATTATTTTCGCTTTAATTTTACTTACTTCAAAATAAATTTGTATAAAAAACATTTTTATTGTGTTGACAAATCTCAGATAATTTGATCGATTATTTTACTTTTTTATCATTTAATCTTAACTCTGCTTGCAAACAATTGAAACATAGGCTAAAGCAAAGTTTTTTGTAATTTATTCAAAACACAATTCCACTTGTTAATTAATTTTTATATTTTTTAAAATTATTATTAAGTTTATTGCAATTTTTGTTTAGTTTACTTTTATTTTTAAACAGCATTTCCTAAATATTTTCTCCAATTTTTAATTGTTTTTAATATGATTTTCCTGAAAAATCTTGAATAGTAAACATTAAATCAGCTAAATTAAATAATACCATGCTTTTACTATGGAATTAATTATAATAATCCGGTTTAAATTTTCAAGATTAACTCCAGTTTTAAATGCTTTCATTCAATTTCGCATACCGCCTAAATATTTTACATATTTTGTGATTTTTTTAAAATTTTACTATAAACAATTTTTGCCGTAGTACCAAAAATACTGTTAGCTTTATTCTTTTTAAAGAAGTCTGTCTTACTTTTCCATTTAAATTTTATAATGATTCTTTTGTCTAATTTATGCCTTTTTTATTTCTGTCAGATTTATAATTTACGCTTTATAGTCATAAAATAATTTTATTTTTGTTAATTAAAAAATAAATTATTTGAATACTTAGTGTGATTTGCTTTAAATGTAAATAAATGCTCAATGTAATTAAATGAAAAACATACTGAATAATAAACGTAATTAATTTAAACACTTTTGTATATTTAATTTGTTGTTTGTGAATACTTCATTTTTAAGATAATTATTATTTTCATGTACATATATTTTATATATATATATATATGACAAACACACAAGGATTGCCTTTTAATTTATATGCTATTTTTAGTATATTTTCAATAAAAAATAGTATTTTAATTAATTGTGATAGAATTTTCCGGTTCACTTTTCATTTTTAAATATTGTTTTAACAAATTTATGAATATTTTTAAATTTAATAAAGTCTACATGCCCACACTGCCCAAAGAATTCGGCATTTTTTATGGTGCAAAGGCAAAGATAATTCTTTTACTTTGTTTGCTTTCTGATAGCATTTTCACTTCGAAATTATAGTTAATTTTTACCCAGTTTTATTAAATATTACTCTTTATTGAATATTTATATTTTTAAACTTAGTATTACATTATGTGCATTTGGTGCTCGGTTTTCATACAGATTTGGTTAATTAAATTTTTCCCTCAAAAATTTCAATTATTTATTTATCTATTAAATAAATGCAATTTAATGTGGATAATTTAAAGCATTTGTTTATTCACTTTTATAATTTATTATATTAGTCATTATTATTCAATCTGGTGTACATCACGCATTCCGTTTCCCAAAACGGTTGGCGCGGTGGCACCAAAACGGATGAAGCTGACCCATTGTGAAAGCGCGGCGATTCGCGCAATTGAAGTCTCTTGTTCTCTCAAATTGTTCTTGAGCAGCTTGTGTTTTCTTGCTTTTTGATCTATATTTTATTTTTAATATATTGTGTCTCTTACACATTCAGAATATCCTTTCATTAATTTATTTATTTAAATTTATCCTTTTTATTAATTGTTTTTAATTCAATTTAACTTGTTAATTGCGTTTTTTAAATTGAACGAATCAGACCCAAATGAAATTTTCATTTACGCGAATTTATATGCGTATAAATAATTTATTTAAGTAATTTTTACAATATTTTGATGATTCTATTATCACAAATCATATTTTATTATGTTTTATAAATGTTCATTTTAATCTAGTTTATTTTCGGATTTTTTATTCTGGTAATGGATTGATATTTTCAAATTGGTTTGCATGTCTTTATCATTGCCTTATTTTTTCTGTCTTATTGATATTTTCTTTTAAGGCAGTAATTGGTTTCGAGAGCATTTTTAATTGATCATATTTTTTAAATGTTCTATGATATTAAAAAAAACGTCAGATTAAGCGCATAATTTAATAATGAGCACAGTTTGGTTGAATTTAAGCCAGTTCTTGGTGGAGAAACTGAATATTTGTGAAAGAAAGAATGTCTATTTTTTATAAAGCATTATTTAGATCAATTTGAACATAACAAGAAAAAAATTTTTTCGGTTTTCTTTGACTCAATTTTAATTTGTCAAATTTTGTAAACAAACTGCAAAATTTTTTTTTACAAATAACATCAAAAATATTTATATTTGCAAGAAAATAATTTTGAAAATCAGTTTAAGGTATAATATAAAAAGAAAATTTTCTTTTATATTTTGATCGGAAACACATTTATGTAAATATATGCAGGCATTTTGTATATGTTTGCATTGTTGTCAACAATTTACATTCTTTTTCTTTATAAATATTTAAAATCAACAATTAATGAATTAGGCTTGCATCCTTATTATTTATTTTTCTTGGGTTTTGACTTTCTGGAATGTGTATAACTTTATTTCTTCATTATTGTAAGGCAGAGAATTATATTTATTAAAGACCTGAATTATTTAAATAAATATTTACAAAAAATAGCGGATTATTGAGCAAATATTTAAAAAAAATGAAAATGTATAGTGTAAAAAGTAATTAATTGGCTACAGTTGAAAAATTTTTTCGAGATTTTTAAATGCATTTTTATAAGTAAATTACAAAAATCAAAAATTTTATTCAAGACAAAAATTAATATAATTGAAAATACTTGATTTTTTGGGCAAATAGCCAAAACGGAAGTCGTCAAAAAAGTTTTTTTTTTTTGCTAAAAAATCTCTAAATTTTATAAAAAAATGTCAAATATTATATAAAAATTAATAGAAACATATACATTTAAATAAACATTTTTTACCCCAATATATTTTTTAATTGACTAAAAATTATGAGCAGAAATGGTTTTTTGAGCTCTTTTCTCAATGCATACAAGCAAAAATTTTAACTTAATATAATTCACAGCCCTATTTATGTACTTTTGTATCATTTATTGAAAATTATTAATTATTCAATGAAGAAAAATTGATATTAAATTTGAAAGAAAAAAACGAAAATGGAATTAGGAAGGAGGGAGGAGGGAGGGGCGCATTTGATGGAGAAATGCCAATGACGTGCTGGGAAAATGACAATGAAACGATGATGGCAAGGCAAATGATGCGATGGGACCGCGTCGTTTTGTGTCATTGGCTGAGTATGCAGCGAGAGAGTGAAAGAGACTCAGAGAGACCAACGTGTGAAGAGAAAGAGAGAAAAAAAGGAGAAATAGAGAGAGAGAGTGAGAGAGAGAAATAGAGAGAGACACACACAGAGAGACCAACGAGCAAAGAGAAAGAGAGAGAGAAAAGGGGAAAAATAGAGATTGAGAGAGAGAGAGAGAGTGAGAGAGAGACACAGAGAGACCAACGAGCAAAGAGAAAGAGAGAGAGAAAAAGGAAGAAGTAGAGAGTGAGAGTGAGAGAGAGAAAGAGAGAGAGAGACACACAGAGAGACCAACGAGCAAAGAGAAAGAGAGAAAAGAAGTTGGAAAAAACTGCTTTTCCTGACAAATTAATCTCTAGGATATTTTTTTACAAAAAAAAATTTATTAAATTTTTTCTAAAATTTTTCTATTCTCCCAAATTATCAATAGGTGCCGATTTACTAAATGCTGCTTGACTTTTGCTTAAAAATCGGACTCTTGCTAGCAATTTTTACTTAAAAATTCATAACTATTGAATAATTGGTTTGGCGGTGCACCCCAAATCGTCGTCGGAAGACCTTTTGAACCTAACTTTCTTTATGTCAATTAAATTAAGCATTGTTGGTGTTATTCGATAGCTCTGCGTGTTTATTATTGATTTGCAAGATTTCAAAATTTTCGTCAGGTTTCAAAAAAGTTATGGCTAAAAGTATCTCAAAAACCTAGTATTTCGAACTTTTTTTGCCCTGGTTTTTTTGTGCATGAATAAAAATTTTTAAAAATTTGCATTTTAATAACGTTTTTCAAATGCTTCGAATAATAGCAAGAAGTTTAATTTGGTTGAGAAAGAAAAACAAGGTAGGTTTTTTCTTATTTATAAGAACAATTTGATAATCTTTAGTTCATCACCAGAACTGTCCTTTATCGCAATTGTCAGCACCTTCAAAAAGTTACAAAAAAATTTTTTTGTCTATTTTCTGTGTTGGTTTTTGTGTTGATTTATAAGCGGGAGGACCCAACATGTAAATAAATTTCAACTGTTTTGATTTTCCACCCTACATTTGGCATAACAAATACCAAATTTCAAAAACAATTTTATAATTGCCTTTATAAAATTTCAGTAAAGCAGTGCAAAGACTTCTTAAATACACTTACCGAACCTTCTAAACGGTGCTGCGCCGTTATAAAAAGCCATCAAAAAGGGCGTTATAAAAAAATTATCAAATGAATTATTGGTAATAGTTAAGATGGTTGCCTTATTTTGGTGGAAATTTTTAAAATTTAATTTAGTCTTTCAAAACAAGTTTCTACAGGTTTTCGGGGTAGCTTAACACGAATCTGGCATCCATTTCGCCCAATTTCGAACCCCGGTCCCGAATTCGAACAAAAAGTCAAAAATTTAGATTTTAGAATTTAATAACTCCTTAAGAATTGAAAAATTCTCAAAAATTGATCGCCAAAATTTATTTTATTTTTTCTTGATAAAAATTTTAGGTTTAAAAATTTTCGTTTTTGAATAACTATTATAAAAACATTTAATAATCGTTTAAATGACCAAATAACTTTTTTTTTGATTCATTCAATATAGCTGATTGTTGATTATTCCTTACTAATAATAACAACTAGAGACCGGACGGGATCGGGATCCCGCCGGATTTCTTCTGGATCACGCGGGATTAAATTCGGGATTCCGACCTCGAGATCCGTCCCGATCGTTTTTCCAAAATGTTCGGGATTGATCGGGATCGGGATTCAGTCGAAATCCCGACTCGGGATCCTTCCGACACCTGTTGTCCGGTCTCTAATAACAACTAATAATTAATCCTTTAAGTTTGAATTTTTTTTTCTTAAGAATAAACATTAATTTCTGCATGACTCGATGGTACAAAAATTTAAATGAGTGTGCGATCCAGTAGAGTGTGACAGCAACATGCATAATGACTAGAGACCGGATTTTTAAATTTATATTTTTTTGCGGCTTAGTTTGACTGAAATTATTATATTTTATTTGATTATATTTTATTTGTTAAAAGCAAAAAAAATACATTTTTCTGTTTTTTTTATGTTTTATACAAACATAATCGAGATTTTCCATCCTCGAATTCTCATAGTCTCACAACGATCTAATTGTTTTATCATTACAAGACAATAATGCCAAATTTAATTTTATTTACATTAATATTTTTATTCGAATGAGACCCGATCGTACATAGCATAAATCGCATGCTTTGCAAAAGTTAATTGAAAACGCTGTTGTTGCTAACATTAATTTATTTTCGGTATTTATATGGTTATTTTTAACATTGATTAATTTTTATAATTATTTTATTACTTTGTTTTTTTTAAATTTAATTTCAGATTATGTTAATATTTTTAACTTAATTTTGGTTTCCGACTCAAAGATTTGTGAAAATGAAATTGATTATAATATTTACACCATTTATTTTGTCATTCACGATTATTTTTATTTCATTTGGATGTTGCATTTATTTGAGTAGAAATTAAATTTTAATAACACATTTATATCGAAGATATATTTCCACTTAATCCCGTTTAGCTCAAACGAATCGAGCCCATGAACGAACTAATGGTCGCACTTGTAGCAACTAACTGTTAAATGAGTCATTGTTTTGGTTATGTAATTAATTATTTTGATGGTTATTCATCTATTTTTGATTATAATTACATCATCTCTGGTCCTATATTAAATTTGCTCAATAAAAACAATTTCACAGTTTTTAATTTAAAAAGTTTAAAAACTTATTTTTATCTGAGTATTTCTAGGTATTTTACATTTTTGCGGTATCATATTCAAAGAACCTAATCGCTAAATTTTTGGATGTGCATATTATGATTGATATTATTGCTTGGTATTTGGTTAACTTATTTTTCAACATTTCATGACATAATTTTACAATATTATTTTATTAGTGCCTAAATTTAGGTTTTTATTTTATTTATTTTTGTCTTTTATATTTTATAGACGAATATTATAAATAAAAGAGAATTGTGATGATAAATCTGTATTGTTCTAATTTCTCGCCACTGGTCAAAAATATCGTAGGCTTAAACCGTTTGTGTTTGATTTAGTCAAGAAACACATACATTTTGATGTTTGCTATATTCGTAGTCAATGATATGAATTTTAGTATTTTCGTTTGTAATTTTCAAATTTAAATAAATTTGGTTTTATAGGTTTCTTTTTAATGTAAAGAATTTAATCAATTTTATTTTAATTCATTTTTTTAAATGAAAGCATTAATATCTAACATAAATAAATAAATATAAATTTTTGAATTTTATTTTTATTACAAATATCAAACTCATTTTACAAATTACTAATTTTGAAAATTCTTTATGCAATTTAAACTTTTGTCATTCATTTTTACATCCAGTTCACTTCAATTATCAATTTTTTAAATTTGTTTCGTTTTTTAAATGATATTTTATTGATATAATTTAGTTTAGAATTAGAATCATTTTTATGTTTTTTTTTGTTTTGTAATATATGAAGATAAAATTAAATAACAATTATATTTATTGTTAGTGACAACATTAGTTCATTTATTACTATGTTATTCATTTCCTTTTGCTATATTATGCTTTCCAACCTTGTGATGTGCTTCATATTTGAAGTAAACCTAAAAATATTTAATTTTACCTTATTTATGAAAATTGATATTAAATTTTTAAAGTTGTTGTTTAATCTTTGTTGTGTGATTTTTTACTGTATGCTTTCAATGAATATAGTCTGAAATCATTTAATTATTAAAATTTATTTAGAATGTTATCCTTAAATGCAATGAATTTTTTATTGCATTTATTAAATAATATATAATGGTTGCCCATTTCTCGTGCATCTGGATCCATGCCGCGTAAATTTGAGTCGATTTCTTTATGTTGCTGCCGTAATATGGAAAACATTCAGGATTTTGCCAATTTTTTAGGCTAAATAAACATTTAATTAATTTGCATATTTCCATTGGTGGACAAATAATTTATTTCTATAAGACTTTCCTTTCTTTGTCCAGTGGTTTACGGTACAATAGTGTTCTGTAATTAATAATTCTTTGCTTAATTCAAATAAATAATTATTTTTAAAATTCGGTGATCGGCAATGATCCATACAACAAATTTTAAATTTGTTTATTTTTGTGGGTGTATTTATTTCTATTTCCTTTTTGTCTCCTTTTAATAAATAATTTCTTGTTTTTGATCTTGTTGTCTATTTGGTGTGCATTTTTGTTTTTAACTTTTTAATATTTTCCTCCTTTTTATTTTCGTCGTAAAAGTGCGTTAAAACGAAGAATTTCCGAGCTAAAAATGTGTTTTGTGCATTTTTCGTCAAATTAAAGCCGCAGAAAAAATAAGCAAACCTTATAAATCCCATCCCTAGTAATCTGTTTCGCTTTTTTTCACTATGCGCGTGATTTTGACAACGTATGAATTCGACAATGATTGATTTCGACAGTTCCGTTAAATTTTAAAAGAAACGAGTATATTAAGAATGGAGCATAAAAATGAAGGTGATATGAGCACGCTCGAAGATAAATAAAAGTATCACGGTTTAAAAAATTTTAGACGAGGGATTGTAAGTTATTTATTATTAGGGCCTCAACTTTTAGAGACGAAAAATCTCAAAATAGTTAACTAAAATCGTGAGTAAAAATGCCAAGATAGTGACAAAATACAAGCAAAAAGTACGAAATAGTGACATAATTTTCAGCCAAAAATTGATCAAAAATTTTTTTTATTCTCTAATTGCAGTTGCAAATGAGTAGGAATGGGATTTTTAAGGGCAAAAAACCCAAAATAGAAACCTAAAAAAAATTTTAAAATTAAACATTCTGGCCAGAAGTGAATTTTTGGGAAAATTTTTTCATTTCTTAAGGGTGATTTTTGAAAAATTTTAGCTCGATTCTTATTAGTGGTGTGTTTTTCGTTTTTATTGCATTTAGCTTACTATCGAAATCAGAGCATAATTTACTGTAATTGTTTCTTTAAAATCTTTTTTATTAACAATTATTTAATTAATTTATTGGGCGAGGGGTTGGAACGAAGCCAAATAAACAAATTAATTAGCGGATTTTTTTCCCGAATTTTCGCATTCGAATGGAAAAGAAGTGGTATCTCGTATTTAAAAGATTAAATTTTATGAATACATTATTTAAAATAGATTAATAATAAATATTTTAATTAACCCGCATTAAAATTAATTATTTTTTCTTAATTATTCTTATATTTTGATCCATAATTTAATTTTCCGTAACTATGTTTATTTTAACAATTATTTAATTATTTATTTATTGTCAGTGTATTTTTCTCATCAATTTTTATTTTGTCTGTTAAATAATTACAGTACCCCTTGAGGGGTAATGTGTTTTTATGAAATTAAACTCCATCTTCAGTATTAACGGATTTTTTGCCCAACATTCACTTTTAAAGGGAAAAGGAATGGCGGATCGTTTTTTTGTCAACTTAATTATCATTTATGTGTATTAATGAGATTAAACTCCATCGTCTGTGCATTTCTTTACCATATAGAAATGTAATCATTATTTTTCAATAATTTGGTTGCCTATTTTTTGTTTGGTTTTTCAGACTTTCATTTCATCGACTTTCTTGATTTTTTATTTTAATTTAAATTTATGTATATGAACGTAATTGAAAACGAAACATTTGTTAGTAATAAGAAAATATTAATGACCTAAATAGGCTTAGAATCACATTTTTGTATATTTAAAAAAAATTTGCTATCTCCTTTCTGAAACACAAACACAAAAAAGAAAGTGTTTTCCTACATTTAGAGCAAGCAGAAGCAAGGAAAAAATATGTATTTATATAAAATTGCCAGCCTAGTTATTTGTATTTAAAAATAAAAATTAGCTTAATTTTCATTTATTTTTAAGGTGTGATTTCAGGGTCTTAAATGAATTTTTAATATTTAAATTCATTAATTTTGTAAATTTAAAAAAATAAAAAGGAAATTTCTCGGATTATAATTCTAAGATGTATGTAGTTCGTACTAAAATAAAATAGAAATTTGAATTATTAACAAAAGAAGATTTAATTCAAAATGTGTATTCAGCAATTAGAGTTGAATAACATTAAATAATATTTTGATTATTTTACAAACAATTTCCATTCAAATGCCGAAGGTTTAAATGTTCGAATCAATCAACTCGCTCTCTCAGCTTTCGATCACCTGGACTTAATGTTTAATTTTTGAGTAATATGTTATTCAATAAAATATTTAAAATATATTTTTATATATGCATTTTAAATATTTTCTCAATTAGTTTATATTTGTAGATACTTTTAAAGATAATATTAATTGATTTTTTTTAATTTGAATATAAATACTAATTAACGTATTGATGTATTGTTTATTTATTGAAGAATCTTGCTTAAAGCTTGAATTATTATTTAAAGCAGGAAAATCTTTGAACATAATATTACAAAGGAATTGGATAAGTTTGTAAAAATTTAAAAATAATCCTTTTATTTATTATCATAACTATGTTTTTATTTTAATTATGCCTTTTATGCATGACTGATGATCAAAGCCCGGATTTTGAGGCATACGCCTTTTTTTGCTAACTTATTATGTTCCTAATACGCATCGAAAAACGAGTTTTTAACTTGGTTTAAAACTTTTAGATTTGAACCTTTTGGTGCCTTTTTTTACCTTTTTCAGTTTTTTTTGAAAAAAAAATGGAAAATTTTGCAATTTTTCTTATGGTATTTCTTACAATTTCCAAAAAAATTTTCCCAGCGACGCCTATCGGCACCGCAGAACCCACAGTTATACCTTGGTTTTTTAAATTTGAATACCAAAACAGCAAAAATTTATTCTTTTTTTTGCTGCGGTGCTGAAATTGTTGACATAACATAGGAGAAATTTGTTTCTTTTTAATTATTATATTATTCGTTCTCTTTTTTATAAAGTATGATCTGTTAATAATTTTGATTATTTTTATTTATTTTTCGTTTATTTTTGAAAGAGCGGTAATTAATTTTTTTTTTTTTAAGATTTATTATATGAATTTTTTTTTTTGTTACACATAATTATTTTTATCGTATTTTAATATAAACAGTTGTTTAAAAAGGAAATTTAAATGATTTGCTTGAAATATTGCTTAAATACATATTTTTTGAATTATTTACAATTAATTTTTTTTAATCTTGACTTCTTCACTCAAAAAAATCCTAAATTTCGGAAGCTTTTTGTTTTCGTAAGGGTTAGTTTTTAATTTTTCAAAATTTTTTCCATTTTATCTATTTATAAGATTTTTTAAGTTTACAATAAACAATTTGGCATTTATTTCATTGTAGGAATTTTTAGGAAAAATGTCAATTTTATTTTAATTATTTAATATAGACTTATATTTGTGTAAAAAGAGCAACCAATTGGCCGAGTTCAATTTCAAAATCTGACCTGCCGAAAGGCACTATTTAATTGAACTTTTTTAGCTAGGTTTTTAATGGAAGCTGTCCTTAATAAAATGAGTTTATATATTCACATTAATGCTTTCATTTATTTTCTTTCGAAATTTTTTTTTGGTTTTATCTTGCAAATCAAGGTTGTTATTCACAAATTGCTATAATAAGCACAAACATACTAATTATTTTATTAACCTTAACTATGTATATGATTATAAATAAACTTATATAGTCAATCAATAACATTTTCCTAATTGATTTACTTTAATAAGCTCAAGCGTTATTACATTGTTTCTTTATGATTAAATCAATAAGAAATTTTTTGTTTTTTTTTGCGTATATTAATTTTATTATTTTTAATAACAATAAATTATTTTTTTGAAAAATTATTATTTTAAATATTTTTTGGCAGTTTATTGTATAAAGAGAAATATTATTTTAAATCAACTCACAGCTACTGGACTTAATCATGTTTAATGAATTTAGAATTATGTTTTACTACTATTTATTAATATATGAAAACCGAGTGTTTGGTAAAACAAATTAAATTGAATTTTTTTATTTACTTGCCTTGCCAATCAATAAAATACGTAGTGTATCCATCTGCTGGAGTATTTATTATATATATATTTAAACATTTTGCAACCATTTGCCCATTTTTGTTTTAGTCTTTAATCCTTATTTTTAACTTTAATATATTTTTTTATAGGAAAAATTTCCAAGATAAATTGCTGATTCAATTTTAAATAATTATTTTTAACCTTTAGATATTTGTTTAATATTCATAATCAATTTTTAGATAAAAGATTTTATAACTTTTAAGATTGTATCTAGTTAAGATTTTTATTTCGGTATTTTTTATAACCTTTAAGTATTAGGGTGTCGATGACAACAGTATCTATTTTTAATCTTTATAAATTTTAACACTTTTCAAACCATTCAATAGCTCTAAGAATATAAAATTATGGCCATTTATAATTATTTTATTTTTGTTTAAAAAATGTTTTATTAAAGTATAAATAAAATAGCTATTATATCAAACTAGATATTAAATAATTTGCAATTATATTGCTTCTCATTCCTTGTTTCAACTATTACTAAGTCACAAATTTCCAATTTTATTTCTCGCCTCGCCACCAGATATTCATTTATTGTTTTTGTTGCATTTTTTTTTGTTTTTAGATTGTTTGTTTGTTTGTTTTTTGGTTTTTGAAAGGGAACAATTCTCATCCATCGCTTATTCATTGGCCGAAGCCTGATCTCTTCAGGAAGATCGACCACGGAGTCAGCATTCCGGGCGACAGTGCTGATGG
The DNA here is from genome assembly GCA_023374025.1 of Heterodera schachtii. Classification (NCBI taxonomy): domain Eukaryota; kingdom Metazoa; phylum Nematoda; class Chromadorea; order Rhabditida; family Heteroderidae; genus Heterodera; species Heterodera schachtii. The sequence continues at coordinate 276,660 of SIJG01000058.1, read as the reverse complement.
ATAATATGATAATGATTTACATTTGACACAGTCATTATATTATTATTTTTTCTTTCTAATTGTTCTTTATCACATATGAATAGTAGATGTACATTTTTTAATGACCCGTTTGAAAAAATTTATTTTGATAAATTAAATTTATTTTGTAATCTCTAATTTCATTGTTTATTCCGAATTCAGCACAACAGGTATGTGCATTAGATTATTTTCATAAACATCGGTATTCAGATTATACAAGTTCAAAAATTTTAAATTTATTTCTCATTTATAAACAGTCTCAAATATTGTTCTCAATTATACATTTATTATCTACGCAAAATCACTGGAACGACGTGTGCCGAGATAACGGATGGCCGAGTGGTCTGTGCCGCCGGCTCCTGGGGGGTTCGAATCCGCCGTGCTGCGAGCATTTTTTTCTTGCTTTTAACGCACTTGGGAATGCGGGGAAATAATTTTAAAAAATTCTAAAAATCATTCTGAGCCTGAGAAAATTTATTTGACCCAAATCGGACAAGTTTGAGTGAAGTTGTGAATTTTTTAATTTTAAAGTGTGTAAACCACAGGGTCCCCCCTTTGGTCCTGAGCTTGAAAAATGATTTTATTTTTTAAGCTTATTTAGAGCGGAGATAGATTAGGGGTGTAATGGAAGGTTTTGTAGAGAAAAAAATTTGCAATTTTTCCATCATGAGGGTTTTGTAAAATGTGCTTTCTGAGAGCATTTATGAATTTTTTAATATTTAATTAATTTAATGCGATTTTTGAAAATATTATTTGGTTGTTTTAGTATATAACATAGCAGATAAATATCATAAAATTGGCCGCATTTTTCTGAATTTTTAGGCTTTATTTGATGCATTAGCGCTTAATTTGAAGTGAGTTATGAATTTTTTAATATTTTTGCTGATTTTGGCCTGACCAAAAAATTAAAAATTTTTGAAATAAAAAATTGGTGATAAAATGGATTGCATTATTTTTATAATTTTTTATATATTATTGTGAGCCTAAGAAAAAAGTTTGTGTAGGTTGAACAACTTTAAGCAAAGTTATAGGATTTTTAATACCACCGCTGCTACTGCCCAGCCAGCATGGTCTTTTTGCTCCGGATTCCACACGCATGTACCGTTGCGAAGCCTTCCGGTTCCCTAATGTTGCACGGGTGCCACGCATGTACCATTGCGAAGCCTCCCGGTCCATAATGCTGCACGAAGGTGCCACGCATGTTCCGTTGCGAAGCATCCCGCTCCCTAATGCTGCACAGGTGCCACGCAGGGGGGGGCCGGGGGGGGGGGGGCCGTAGCGGGGGGGGTTGGGGGGGGCGGCAGCCCCCCCAGGAGAACATTAATATATAAAAAAATAAAAGCATAAAAAATATTCTTAAATTACCATCGCTGTTCCGGTAGCTGCTACTGCACAGCCAGCCGCGTCTTTTTCTCAAGGATGCCACGCATGTACAACATTGCGAAGCCTACCGGTCCCAATGCTGCACGGGTGCCACGGATGTTCCGGTAGCTGCTACTGCCCAGCCAGCAGATCCTCATTCCCCGGATGCCACGCATGTACCATTGCGAAGCCAGCCCGGTCCCAAACACTCCACATGCCACGCATGTTCCGGTAGCTGCTGCTGCACGAACATCCAGCCACGCACCTTTCGGTAGCTGCTACTGCACTACAACATGTCTCAAATATTGTTCTCAATTATACATTTATTATTATTTCATCATATTTTTCTCAATAAACTACAATTTTTTTTCTTTAGTGCTGTCGAGTTTGAGGTGACCTACCTTTAGTGTGACCGTTTTTTATTCTTTCGATCAATTATATATATTTTATTATTTATTTAATAAATAATCTATTTTATAATAAATTTTTTAATTGATTAAAATAATCATCAGGAATGCGACTCATATTCTTCATTTATGCATTTATATAATATTAAATTTTTTACATTTGAAAGTTTGAAATCCATGCCACATTTTTAATGCTTTAAAGTTTATTTGTTTTTATCTTGCGATGCTAACCACAATTCCAACACTTATCTGGATCATATTATTTTTTAATTTTATTTTTACTATTTTTTACATTAGATAAATTTTATAGATTAAGAGCAATTTTAGTTAAAAATTAATATTTGCTTTTGTGCTATAGTCATTTTCTCTATTAAAATATTTTTTAAATGTCGTCTTATATCTTAAGGATTTTGCTTGGACTCTCATAATTCTTAGTCATAAATTTAATTTTAATTTAACTGGAGAAATCAAAATTGAAAAAATTTCTTTGAGTTATTTTTAAATAATATAATTAGTTAGACAAGGAATTAAATAAAAAGTTTATTTGTTGTATTTGGTTTTATTTAGTCTAATTTAATTTATCGGTTGGTAAATTTATTAGCTTTAGTCTACAAAAAGAAAAATTATTACTTTATTAAATTTTATAAAAATTTAAATGCTTTAATTATTTTTAGGTGCATTTGCGTGTTTGAGTCGTTAAAATTTTTATCTTTTGGTCTTTGTTGCTCATAAACTAATTTTAATTTTCGAATATTTAGTTTTTCCGTTCGACTTATTTAGATAACCCTCCCATGTGTCGTCGGCTTAACCAAACATGTGCTAGAGCGTTTCTTAAAAACTGCCAGCCGTGAAACTAAAAACCAAGCGCGTTTCTTAAAACTGCCACTCCCCTCATTTCAAGAAAATTCTTGAAAATTTTGAAAATTGAAAAATATTTTTAAAAATTTTGGTAATACTAAAAAAATTCCGGCAAAATGAAATAATATTAGTAAATTAATAAAAAAAATTTATGAAAAATTTTATTACATGAATTCTTGAAATGTTAAAAAACACATCCATAAAATATTATTTTTTTATCAAACCTTAAGGTTCATCTAAAATTTGTTGCACAATTAGAATTAATTAAATTATGAGACTTATAGATATACAAAATGTATATGTTTTGTTATTTTTTTCTTTATGTTAAAAAGGCCAAATTATTATGAAATTACTCCAATTTTTCATAAATTAATTTGAAAATTGTTTTATAAAAAAAAAGTTAAGTTTATTAGAAAATGATAATTTCCACCTGTTATCATTGCATCAAAATCACATTTATGGTAATACTTAAGAATCATAAAGCAATAAATATTTGTTATTTATTATTATTGACATATTAGTAAATAAGTGCGTAATTGCATTTTAATTAGCACGTATTTATTTTTAGTTAATTATCTCGCTTCTATTCTCTTGGTTTGATATTAGGGATAATCATCTTTGCAGTATTCTTTTTGTTATTATCTTTTTAATATTAGTACGTTTGTATTAAAATTGTTATTCACGTAGACTTTCTTTCTCTGACCTTGGTTTTTTGGCTATTTTTTTTAATACGGATGGTTAAATTTGTTTTTTTCATATTAAATGATGCCTTCTTTAATTGAATAATTTTATTCTATTCTTTCTTTCATTTTTGTGGCAATGAATGTGTTCTATTTACTTTTTAATATTCTAGTTCAAAGCCACGGGTTTTCTATTCAAGGCTAAAGAGTTTTTTATTTTTTAAGCTTGCAAAAACCTAGGATATTCACAATATTTACGTATTTTTAAATTTGTCGTACAAATTGGGTTTGAAGCGATGTAACTTTGGTAGCACGGACAACTGTCTTAAGTCCTTCTTGATTCAAAGCCACGGTATTCTAGACAAGGATCAAGGATATGCACATTATACATATTTTTCTGGTCGCATTTTGCTAAATTTAATTTATAAAATTTTTGAAGCAAGTTTTTTTAATAATTTTTCCATTAATTTTTAGAATTTATTTGTAACAAACAGTATATTATTTAAATATTGTCATATTCATAAAAAATATATTTTGTCTCTTTAAATTACTTAATGATTTATTTTTAGTAGTTTTCATTTTTCACTATTTTATAGAGGCATTAAAAAAAAAGAAAAATTATTATTTTATTTTATTTTTAATAAATGTTATTGGTATTTAATTTTACTAAATTCTTTTTATTTTTTTGAATTTTCAATTGTATTAAAAATAAAATATTTTTATAGTGACCATAAAATTAGTCTTTTAAAGTAAAATGAAAGGAATTATATAAAAATAGCTTGACTAAATCTAATTATTTCTCTATCAGAATATGTATTAATTTTCAAAAAATTAAGAAAAATTTTACTCCATATTTTTTAAATTATTTTCAAAACTCATATTTTTATTATAGTAAAATTTTTGAATTTCTTAAAAAAGCACTATAGTGATTTTAAGGATACCATAAAATAATAATTTTATTCAATATGAGTCAAGTGATGAATTGAGATGTGTTAATTTTTTCTTTATTTTGAAATATATATAATAATTTTATTAATTTTTGTTAATATTTAATAAAATAACGGATTCTACCTTTGTTTTATTTTAAAATTTATTATTTATTTTGTAAGGCGCAAGAAATTTTCTTTTTAACCATTTTAAATATTTTTTAATTTTACAATGATTTCATTTTAAAACCTTGTAATTATGGGATATCCTACATATATGGTGATAAAATCCAATGTATTTTAATTGATAATTTATTAAATTATTTTTATCAGTTGCAAATTGTAATAAATAAATTTTTCATTTAAATCAGTACAACGAAAAATTGAGTTTTATTTATTCATATGTTCAATTCATTTACATATTTGAAAGATAATATAATTTTTTATTCACATCTTAGGTGTTTTTGTCTTTGGAAAATTGTTCCAGTTTCATTCTTTAATGTGACATAGGAGAAAAATTGAAAAATTTTTTGAGTTTCAAAAATTGTTTTGATCAATAAACATAAACACTCTTTGTTATAAGTTTTTTATAAGAATATGCATTTTTGAAAAATAACGTCTTCATAAAATTCATTAATATTTTTGATCTTTTTTTATTTAAAAAATTTTATTTTTAATTTAGTCATTTGTATTTTTAATTTGGCACTAGATTATGCCGTATTTACTTTATAGTTGACAATTTAGATTCTTTCATGCTACTATCCAGGGTTTCTGACGCATTCCTTCATACCAGCTTTTATATTAAATATTGCTTTAAAAAACTTAATTAGGCATAAATTAAAAAGTTTAATATTATTATTTGGTCTTTAGAAAAAATTAAAAATGTTGAATAACTTTTCAAATTATTTTTTTATCATTAAATAACTTTGGAGAGGAATTAAAAGAAAAAGTTAATAAACATATATTAATTTTAAGTTTTTCAAAAGCCATTCACTAGGGGTGCATTTTTCACATTGAAAACTCAATTTTTAGTGGTGTATTTTTCCCGAAACCTTTGGGTTTGGGATTGGCGAATTTTTCTAAAAATTCAAAAAAGTCGCATAAGGCTCAAATTTTTTAAATAAAGAAAGCTTTTTTTTAAATACATAACTTTACAAAAACTATAATTTTTCAAATAACAAAAATTGGTGTTTCGTATTTATTTGTGTATTATTCCGACTACATTCTTTCTTTGAATACTATGTTTTTATTTGATTTTTATTTTTAATTTCAGGTGTTGATCCTCAATTTTCACTTTTTGAGATAGCATTTGTTAATTTTGTCGCTATGATTGCAGTTTTATTTTCTTGCTGAATAGTCCAGGGTCGTGGCACCACTTTATCGCCTTCGTTGGCTGAAAAATTCATAGTTGGCGGTGGGAATATTTTCAAGGAAAAGTTTGGTTATTGAAGAAAAAATGAACGAATTAAATGAGAAATTCGGTTAAAGAAAATTTTAATACTTGTTATCAAATTGTGAGATATTGATGCGTTGTTAAAGTTTTTAATTTTTTCTCATATAACTCTTTTAAGAAAGTTTTTGCATTAATTTCCATTTAATTATAAATTATCTAAATTTTTAAAAACTTATAAAAATCTGACTTATATATTTATTTTCATTTTACATATATACAATACATAAATAGAAGAAAATTTTTTTATTATTTTCTTATGTATCATTGTTTAAATCTTTAATTTTTATTTATATGCTATTAAAAGAATTTGGTGAGTAATATATTGAATTTAAAAAATTTGTTTAAACTATGAAATAATTTTGTAATTATGATTAGTAAATTTAAAAATTTATTTTTAAGAAGTTGAGTTAATATTTTTTAATTTCTGCGTTCTCATACCTTGACTTGAGCATTGGAAACAGCCCACCAACACACAAAAGGTACTCAAATCACCGCCTTTGTCATGCGTAACAACCTGTTCAAAAGTGGCAGTCGAATGAGAATTGCCAAATTTAATTTATAAATTATAAATAAATATTATTCTTTAATGTATTATCCTAAGAAAGATTATTGTAATGAATTTAAATTTTTTAATATTTGGCTTAGCTCATTATTAATTGTAAATAAACTGTACTTTAAAGTTTAAAATAAATGTCGATGTTAAGGTTAAACCAAACTTAACCTTTACAAAGTCGTGTATTTAAATTTACGTTATTAATTGGGTTATTTTGGTTAATTTATTGGCTTTTGTGGTTCTTTCTTTACGACTTTCCTTTGCCTTTTGATTTATTTTTGTTTTTATTAATTTTTTTATTCAAATTATTTTTTTAATAATTTATCTTTTAGCAATTGCATTTTAATTTGTTTATTTTTAAGTACCTTTTTTTATTATTTAATAAATGCTCTTCATTTCATATAAGGATTTTATTTAAATAATTTTCTTCAATATACCGTTATGCCTTTTGGTCGGAAAAAATATCTTTTATGAAAATAAATCGGTTCATGCGATTCGGTCGCCGGTACAAGGGTGGAGGAATGGTATTGGGGAGGGGGAAATTATGGGAAATTTGAATTAATTATGATAAGAATTTTTTTAATATAAAATTGAATTGAAAAAGTATTTTTATTTATTTATTGTTCTATTATTAATTCACATTATTGTATTTTTGGACCGATTATACTTACCTTTTTTTCGCATCTAACTTTAACCATGAACAAATTTATTTATTTTTACTATGTTTTCCTTTTTGTTTTAAATTTTAATCTTCGTATTTTTTTATTAAATAAAATAAATTAATCATTCGTTTAATTTATTAGTTTGGTTTTTTTAATTAAGTTAATAATTGCTCCTTTGTAAAGAATTTCATTTAGTTTTGTATTTTTTTTAATTTGGTTAAATCAACTTTTTCTTTAATTTTCTTATATTTTTAACCTTAATTTATTCAGCGTCTTATGCATAGTTTTTCATTAAAAAATTGTTTTATTGTATTTTCGGGTTTTAATTGCTCTCTATTTTAGTTTTTCCGGTGTATAATTTTATAGTCGCAGTCGTAGTGATTTATTTTAATTTTTTTTTCAATATTAAAAATTGAAATATTTTTTGCAAATATTTTGGTTTATTTAGTTTATTTTAAAGTTATATGCAATTTTTTTATTTTTCTCTTGCAAGTTATAATAACAAATTTATTTCATTATTAACTTTAAAATGTTAATAAGTTCTAATACTATTTAAAAATGATTTTTTTAAGCTATTATTTTTATATTTTGGATTTTATCTTGATGATTAATAATAATTAAACATAAAACAATTTAATTAATTTATTGGTTTTCCCAGATGCAGCTGTTCTTTGAAATCTATAAAAATAATGAATATTTTTTTCAGATTATTTATAACTTAAGGAATTTGTTTAATGTTCTTAATTGGTTTTAAGCAGAAAAATCAATATTTAATAATTTTTAAAATAATTTTTTTGATTATTTAATTTATGATTTATTTGTTAATTGCATATTTTATGGCTGTATCCGGGCCAATTTTGGTTTTAAGCAGGGCTGGTATATCTGAGGCTTTAGCCTCATTTTGTGGTTTTTTGATAGGTTAATGAGCCTAAATTTTCAAAATAAGGTTTGGGCTGTTTTTTCTTTATTGCTTTGTTCTTGCGCTTCTGCTTTTGACGGTGTTTTTTTGCTTGGGCCACTCTCCTGTTATTTCAAATTATTTTAAAATATTTAGGAAACATTAAACTACCGTAGTAATTTTTTGTAGGGCGCGATAACAATTTTGGCCATTTTTAGAAATCTTAAAATAAAATTTATTAATTTTATTTTGTTAACAACTAAAATTTAATAGTGAATGAATGTGTTCTCGCGCATTAATCGATGCGAAGAGAACAATTTTGATTTGGTGCAAAAATGGGCGTCGTTTTTTCAAGGCCGTTTTGGCGGGGAAAACTTTAGTCATAAAATATTTGATAGCGAAGGAAAAGGACGTGAGGGGGGGGGGGGCTGGCAGGTGAAAGGAATTGATGGAAGATGATGATAAAAAGAAGAAATATGAAAAATTATATTTTTTAACAATTTTCATTATTTGTGTTTAAATCTTAAGCACTTTTATTAGCTGAGTTCTCTCAGTAATTATATTTAAATATTCTGTACAGTTTAAGATTTTGATAATTATCCAAAAATATTCGATTTACAAAGTATGTTTAATTAAAAGTTGGAAATTAATTAACTTAAATACCAATTGAGACACTCGATGGGTTTTGTGTAATCCTCAACCGGATGCGATTACTATAATTCTAAAATAATTTTTAATCTCATTTTCAATTATATTGAAATAAATCAGCAAATATTCATAATTTGTAATTATTAACAAATATTAGAGTCTCTAATCTTCTTCTTCCTACCAAAACATTTGATACTGCATCAACCTCGTCAAATAGAAAATTATATTTTTTACTTTTTTATTTTATCCAGTTTACAAGCATTTATTACTTAATGATTTATTTATTTTAACTGAGTTTAATGAATTTTTCTCATAGCCTTCGATAAACAGCTTTAGCTATTTTTAGCAATCTCTTTTTTCCTTAAATAAATATTTTAAAAAGTTTATTAGCATTTTTCTATGGGGAGTATTAGGAATTATACACAATTTATCTACTGGGGAAGCAATTGTTTTGGTGAGTTAGGATAGATTTAAATTCTTTTAAATAATTAATGTTTGGGTGCTTCTCTTAAAATTTGTGTTTTCAGAACTTATCCACCAACATAAAAAAATATTATTCAATTAAAAAAAAATTGATTGATGAACAGCTTCTTAAAATTTGGATTTTTATATAATTTTCAATGCTATAAATTAAAATCTTCACATTATTATTCATTGAGATATAGTTTTTTTATTGAATTACTGTTAATTTTGTTGTTTCTAACGTTATATTTTACTTTTTGGGCTTTCGTATAATCATGCATTAGAAGCTGAATCTAATCTGCTAAAAAAATGTCTATAGTTGGCTTTTTCAATTCGGTATATTTAAAATAACATTTTTTATTTATTAAATAGTATTTCTTATTGGACTTATTTATTGTTAATTATTTAGTTTAATAATTTTAAGTTTATGTTAATTTATATATTTTTAACTTCTATAAATTTATGTCTACAATTTATATAAAGTCAAAAATGTTAATCATTTTAAATTTCATTAGTTTTTCAAAAATTTCATAATTAATTTTATGATAATTGATAATCTTGCCCTTCTGTCTGTATTCAAACCCATCATGACATAACAGTTCACGGTTTTTAGTTGCTCGAAGTTAATTAAGGAGTTAAGCAAAAAGAGAAGAGATAATATTTATTCATTTTATTCAACTGTGTGTCTCTTTGCCTAGTGACAAACTTACGGCATCTTGTTAATATAAAGCTTAAGTTTTATGTTAAACTTTTCAGATGCAAATTAATAGGTTATACAGTCATCCTTTTCTTATTTTTAAATCTTTTTTTTCAAAATGTATTTATTTTTGAATAATCACTCCGTCTCTGTGCAAGGCCATCGCCACTGTCACTGGTAAATTGTCACTTGTTTTATTTTTAAAATTTTAATAATTAAATTTAAATTTGCTATTATTTTTTTAAATAAAACAGAATTATTGAATTAACTTTTTTTAATTTTATAAAAGTTATGTTCCATTCTTTATTATTGTGCTTTTTTTAATTTTTTGTTGCCTATTATGGTAAATATTGCACAACTTTAAAGAATATTAAAATATATATATATATAAAGATTATTATTTGAAAATATATTTTTATTTTGGTCCCATCCAACTATTATATGCAGCATTGATTCATTTGATTTATAAAATAATTTAATTTTCTATTCACCTTTTAGTGTTTGTCGTTAAAATTGTGCGGTTATTTTTCTTTATTCCTTATTATATCTTTAAAATTTCTATTTTTAACATCCGATACATAATAATATTATAATTTTGAACAAAGATGAAAATAATGAGTATTTGTTAAATGAACTGATTGTGTTGTGTAACGTTAAATCTATTTTTTTAATCTGATAATCTTATTTTACATAAAAATTAAAACATTCTTGTGTTATAAATTATTATCCATGGAGTATTGCTATTTTTTTGCATCTTAATTTAAATAAAACTTTTTTGCATTTTAAATTTATTTCAATTTTCAGAATTATTCTTTTTTACATTTAAATTTTCGAAAAAGTTTTTCGCATTTATATTTATTTCAATTTTCGGGTTTTTTAAACCTAAGTTACTATAAATGTTTTTCAAAAAAAGCATATATTTAAATAAAATAAATAATCCTCAAAATAATTTTTTTTTAAATTTTGGATGCTAAATGAAAAATTGGCTTCATAGTATTAATCTTTTAAAGCTAAATAGTGGATTAATTGTATGTATTATCAAATCTGGGAAATTTTAAGGTCAATTAACTCATAATTCAAATGTTTTTAATGTTATACAGATGTTCAACTTTCCAAGTAAATTTTTTTAAATTATAGGTCTATAATCGTTAAGTTCTTGATGAATTACTTTTATTTTATCTAATCTGTAAAGATTATGTATTTGTTTATTTAAATATATTCACATTAGTATTCATAATTATTTTCTTACTTTATTTTGCTAATTATATTTGTCGTGAAATAAATAAGCTGTCTTTATTTTTAGCTTGTAGTAAAAATTAATAAACTATTTATTATAATTTAAAATTTTATAATTTATTTTTAGATTTAAATCTAACCAATTCAATTTCCCTAGTGCTTCTTTTTATATCCCCAATACTGTTAAAAATGGTTAATTTCAGTTTATATTTCTTGTTTTTAGGTATTATAAGTAATAAAGTTCATCAACTTTTAAATCATTCATTTACCTATCAAAAATAATAATGAACTAATAGTTATATATATGTAAAACCTTTTTCTAATCTTAATATATCGGAATGCAAATGTTTTTTACCTTTATATGTTCTTTTAGTGTTACTTTGTTGCTTATTAATACATGACTATTTTACACATATTAATTCAATTATATATTTTTAAAAAGATCACAATTAAAGCCTGTATTTCGAATTTTTTAATATTAATATTCTATTCTCAGGATTCATGGTTTGGCGTGAAAGCCGGGGCTTCCATCAGTAAAGGTTTTTCTTTTTATTTAAGTGATAAAGTTTTTTTCGCATATTATAAATATATATAAATCATTTTATTAAATTTTTATTTCAGGCTGCTAAGAATTTATAGATTGAACTTTTAGATTAATTTCTTCTTGGTCAAAAAATATGCAAAATAAATTATCATTTTTATTGTTTTTTTTCTAGCGACAACCTTTTAATGGCCAATGTCTTTTTCATTATTTTTTAATTTTTATAAATAAAATTTACTCAATTAGATATTCATGTTATATTTCATTCCTTCTGTCTTCACTCAGCTGTTTTAAACTCATAGATGATAAATAGATTTTTAATTTTTCTTTTTGCTTCTTTATCTTGCAATTGCAACGACTCTTGTATTGTTCATGATTCTCTGAACCAAGAAAAAATAGCATAATAAATTTCAAAAATTACACAAATTTAATAATATATGGACTTTTCTTCTATCAATATATTTTTTCTTTTGTCGTATCGGCTAAATGTGGATTTTATTTTGAGTTGTAATGAAAAATTTTTTTAATTAGTTTTTTAACTTTTTAATAATTATATAAAGAAGTGATATGCCACCAGAATTTGTTTTTAATTTTAAAAATTATATTAAGCATACGCAATAAATATATATTTCAATTGATTTTCAAAGAAACTTTAAATCATTTTTTGAAATGGACATGAATTTTTAATTTAAGTAAATTTTTTAATATCTAATTTATTTTCGAATTATTTTGAAATAATTCAACCATTAAATCATTTACCTTAATGTGGTTGGGTTGCTTTTTCAGATTCTACATTATTTAATTTTATTTATTCATTTTTTTCTGCTGATGAATAAAAATTTATTATACAACCATTTAAAACAGAATTAACTCAATGTGTTTATTTGGATACCTTTTCAAATTCTGCATTAATTAATTTTCACAAATTATAATACTTTTTACGAATGACATGGTTAAAAATTGTTTTTATATTTTTTATGACAAATTTCGATTTGAAAAATAACTTTTCTTATTTATAAAGGCTTAATTTTATTCCCTTAACGTCAATTTTTAGAATGTTTAATTATTTTGTATATTATATCTCTCGCATCGGAAAAAAAAATCGTTCTAACAAATCTGCGGTACCATAATCTTTACATTTTCTGATCCTCTTCTGATTGCAGGATATTTACACGTTAAATTAAAAAAATATTCCAAATATGAAAACAACAAAAAGTTTGAATTTCTTATAATATTTATTATTAGTAATTTAATGTTTTGTATAATGATCTTTGAAAAATTCATTAGGAAGTACAAAAATTAAAAGTCTTATTTTTTCTGAAAAAGTTTCTGAATTTAAAATATTTTAATTTATTATTCCCTAATTTAAAAGTTTCTTCAACTCTTGTAGTTTAGAAAAAGTACTGCTTAAACGTTCAACAAGTTTTTTATATAATGGTGAGGATTTAAAAAATAAATATTTATCCTTTACTTAATTTTTTAATTAGCAGCTATTATGTCCGCAAAGGAACAACAGAAAAATAATATTTATTGTTCGAAGACAAATGAAATAATCAAATAAAATAAATAAACAAATAAATAATAGATGACGACGGAGTCAGAGGAATGCCAAAAACGGAAGGAGCAAAACAGAAATAATTTTAGACAGAAAAATAAGAGAATAAAATAATAATGGACACGACAGAACAGCGGGGGAAAAGAATGACTGGAGAATATACCGACTGAAAAGAACATCATTGTTACTGTATTGGCTCTAATTCAAATAAATAATTATAACTCATTATACCCAACAAGTAGGTGCGTTAAGTGTTTGGCACTGAAAGTCGGCCAAAAATCTCCGTTAGTTGAGTGAGGCGTGTTTTGTTTTTCGATTGTGACTGAGTGCTCTGTGATAACTCTAGAACAATCAATGTTTTACTTTATCAATAATTTTATAGGCGGCTGATATTTAAATTATATTTATTAGAACTTTTAAAAATTGTAATATTAGAATTTTTAAAAACCAAAATAAGCAAAGGCCATCAAAGCGACAAGTTCTTTGAGGCCAGTGAATGCGATTCGACATAATCAAAAGCCGAACAATTCACCGAACAAATTCTGCAAGGAAAGTCCAAAGCCGAACAATTCGCCGAACAAATTCATCAAGGAAAGGACCGACACTCAGGCAACCACCACATGTTGGCGATGTGGCTTCGGCGTGCATCGACCTGACGAATGCCGTTACCAAACGAGCAAATGCCGAAAGTGTCAGTTTGTTGGACATTTGGATAGGCAATGCGAACGTGTCCAAGAGTGGCGCAAACGCCAAAATGCCAAAAAGAGAAGCAACAACCGTGTTGGCCACCTTCGTATTGGGATGACCGCGCATGCCGTCAATTCCATTTCATTGCTAAAGACAGAGGTTTTGTTCAACAAGAAACCCGTCGAATTCCATCTAGACACGGGGTCGGACATTGTCGTCATTGATGAATTGACGCACGAGTATGTTAGACGACCACCAATTAAAAAATGCAACGAAATTGGCAAGGCATTCGACGGCACAAAAATTTCCTTTATTGGAAAAGGATTCCGCACATTCAAATTCGGAAAAATCGAAGTGAAGCAAACATTTTATGTTGCAAAAGCGGGCTCACTTAATTTGCTGAGCTGCAAAATAATGGACTTATTTGGGTTTTTAGACGAATTAAAGCTAAATATCAGCAACCCTGCAGTAAAGCATGCCACGTGAATGTCAAAAAGGCTGAGATTTTATCTCGGATGAAGCAACGAAGATTGAGCGCAAACTGAGCCGATTGGAACAAATGAACGTCATCCACAAAGTCGAACATTTGGAATGGGCCGCGCCTATTTTGATTGTCAAAAAGGCCGACGGATCCGCCCGACTTTGCATTGATTACTCTACGGGCCTAAACGATGCTCTTCTCGACTGCCAATACCCACTTCCAATACCGGAAGACATTTTTGCAACACTAAATGGAGGCAAAATTTTCTCGCAAATCGATCTGCGGGACGCCTATTTCCAAGTCGAATTGGACGAGGATTCCAAAAATTTGTGTGGACTGGCAACCCACAAAGGCAATTACCGGATGGAAAGACTGCCGTTCGGTGTCAAAACAGCCCCAGCTACATATATTTCAATCAATTATGGATAAAATGTTGGAGGGATTGGAATTTGCCACCGCCTATTTTGACGACATTATAATCGTCAGCAAAAACATTTCGGAACATACCAATCACTTAAAAGAAGTTTTTGGTCGAATTCAGGCATATGGATTCCGCGTCAAATTGGCGAAATGCAAATTTTTCCGTGATCAAATTAAATATTTTTATGCATTTATTTTACTTCGCCTATTATTGTTCTCCATATTTATTCCGCCACCGACTTCGCCCATTTTATTTAAATTGTTTTAATTTATTTGTTCTTCAAATAAACATTTTATGTGTCGGCTTCCAGACCGAACAGCATCTATAAATTATTTTAAATGTTTTGTTGTTTATCTTTAATATTTTTTGAATTATAATTTTTCTTATCCCATGATCAATTCAACACCTAGTTTTGCAACAAATGAAAATCCTCATGATTTAATATATAAAATATTGTTTATCAAATGATAATCATAAATTTCGTTTTGCTTTATTAATTTTAAATTTAAAATTTTTAAAATTCCTTAAACTTCTTTGTTTGTTAGTTAATTCATCGTTAATTTTAAAGTTTAATAATCTTTGTTTAATCATTTTCCAATAATAAAAAACACTATGAAAATTTTAATCTGCAACAAAATATTAAATCTTTAATTTTATATTTTAATTAGATATTTTATTAGATAATAATACTAAAGAAACTTTTTTCAATAACCGAATATCGAGTTTTTAAATCAAATTTTAGAAAATTTAAACTACATCCATCTTAAGGTTTTTGTTGACAATTGCACATGATTTATGTCTTGTTGTATGTTTTTTGTACTGCTCAGACTCTTTTTCAGATTATTTCTTACTTTCAAATTGTGCTTTAATTGTTTATTTTTCATGAATCGCTAAAAAAATATTTAATAATGTTTAACAAAACAATTATACCTTTTCAATTTTTTTATATTTGACATTTCAATATGCAAATGTTGGAGCCTTGCAGAGTCAAAATAAATTTTAAAAATACTACTAACAAATTATAAAATTGATTAATCTTCAAATATAATTAGTTAAAAAATAAAATAAAATAAATATTATTTATTTTATTTTTATATATTTGATTGTTTACAAAATAATGTTTAAATCCGCCAACAAAAATAAAAATCAAATTATCAATTTTAAAATTTTATAGCCGAATAGAAATTTAAGCCAAAAATATCAATTGGAGAAAAATCGAAATGAGAAGAAAAATAGTAGGAAAATGAAGTGGAATAGGGAAGGGAAAGGGTAAATAAAGCATTCGATGAAGTCTGCCTTCACATTCTTAACTTTGTAGAGTTTAAATTTTGATATAATTTAAGCTAACTGAATATATTTTTTAATTATAATTTAAATTGAAATTTACTAAAGTTACTTTTATTTGCAAGCTTTTTTTGTATATGATTAATAAGATTATTTCTTATGTCAAACTAATTATTAATTTTGATGATCTAAATAGTTTTTAATTTTTTTTTCACTGTTTTTATTACAGGGATGGCAGATTTGAGGCTTTAGCCTCATTATGGGTTTTTGATAGGTCAATGAGGCTAACTTTTCAAAATGAGCCTTTGAGGCTTTTTGTGGTTTTTTGAGAAATTTTGAGGATTTTTGAGGTTTAGAAGAAAATTCGTCAGATTTTTTAAATTTTGATAAGTTTGCCAATTATTTAATTTAAATTTGCCTTTTTAAGAAAGCATCAAAACTAAAATCTCACCCAAAATTTCCAAAAAATTTGGTTAAATACTTGCTAAAAACCAAAATTACCAACTTTTTTCGAAAATGCACAAAATTAGGAATTTTTTGTTTCATGATCTTATAATTTAAAGTTTTTTAAATTTTAAACTTGCTATTGTTTTGTTTTTATAAGAAGAAATTGTTTTGATGAATGCAAACTGATTTGTTGATAATTTGCAAATTTTTAATATATTGTTCTTTAATTAAACTCGATTTGCTTAGTTCAAGAAATAATTTATGTTTCATGTTTTTAGTTTAAAAATAGCTATAAAATTTAAAATAATTTTTTGTTTTTTTACTTTTGTTTAAATTTTAATGTTTAATTTTTTGATTAGGTTAAAATTATTCTATTACTTTTTAATTCATCACTTTCACAAGTGCTTAGTGTGTCGGATTGAGATAGGTATGTGAGGTTTAATGTTTTCTAAGCAAGATCCGCTTTATAGTAAAACCAATTGTTTGTTTTCCTAATTATTTTTTACCATTTTAACATAACGTATATAATATTATGATTATAAAAACAATTAATTTTAAGCAGAAATTAAGTAATTTAATCAAAAAATTTAAAATCTAATTCAATCTTTATAATTTTCAAATCATTTCATTGCATTAGTCATTTTTCATTTTGTCGTAAGCTTATATATTATTTAAAGCTATATTATAGTCTTTGGGATGATTAAAATTGTGTTTATTGTTTCTTTTTGACCAATCAATAAGAAAATAATTTTATTATTGACGATTTTGTTTGTGATAACGTAGATGATTTTTACGTATTGGAATAATGAATATTTGTGAGGTTCTTTCTTCCATTGATTTCTGAGAAACATTTTTTGTGTGTGAATATATATATTTTTGATTTTATTTGATGTATTATACTAATTTTTTACTTATTATTGGAATAAATTTAAATGGTGAAATGCACAGAATAATACTATTTTTGTTATAGTCTGCGGTTTAATATTGTCTTTTTGTCTATATTTTTAGTAAATTCTTTTTTATTTTTCATTAAAATCTTGGTGTTTTCATTCAGGAACCAAGAATCTTTGATGTGATATCCTTTTTGAGTTTTGCAACAGACAATCTTAACAGTTGAATAAATGTAGGATTTATTAAGTTATATAAAATTAAAGAATATATTTTTATTTAGAAATTTTTAATAAATATAAAAAAGTGATCATAAAAGATGCTTTATTTAATTTTAGAATTTAAATTTTCTTTATTAAACATAAGATTTTAAATTTATTAAGATCATTGTAATTATGTTAATTAATTATTATTTTTAATTTATTTTAAATATTGTATAATAAGCAATTTTTATTTCAAAATTCCAAATCAATTTAACTGTTATATATCTTAGCTTCCTGCCTTTTTGAGTGATATAATATATTCAAACAATTATTAATTTTAAATAATTCGAAAAATAATAATTTCGCATCGTTACCGCCTAGTAGGTCTTGCTGTAGTTCGCTCTTTGTATTAATTCTTCCTTTATTTTTGACTAAATCATTTTAAATTATTTGATGTTTTTTTAAATATAATTTAATTAAAATATAATTTATGGTTATTTGGTAATTCTTTATTTTTTTGTAATTGGAATGGATTAGATTCATACTCATTTTTTCGCATCCAAATTTCATTTTGGAAACACAATTTTTTTCTATTGAAAGCTATAAGAATAAATCATTTACTTTAATTATTCAAATTGCTTTGACCCGAAAAAAATGGCCTTAAATGTTGGGTGTGAATGAATTTATTAGGAAAAAAATTGATGATGGTTATGTAATTTTCTTTGATAAAACTCATGTTATGCTTTTTTCTTTTATTTCAGATTATGATGACAATTCTTTAATAAAATCAATAACCATTACAAACACTTACAAATAAAAATTGTAGCCAAGCCATGAATTCGCCAAATTTGACTAAATCCTTTATGCGATGTCCATTTATTAACTCTATTTGTTGTTTAAGTATGTAAAAACCTTCAATTGGTATGAATACAAAGTAAAATAATTAAATATCAAAATTAATTCAGTAAAATTTTCACATTTCATAAATCGCGAAAAAGAATTTTTAGATTTTCAACAAATTAATTTCTATATTCAAAATTAAGTATAAAGTTTAAGCGTTCTTTTCCATTTATTTTAACAAAAAAAACTATGATTACTCAGGTTAGATAGCCTGGTAGCTGGCGTGCCTTTTTTCCAAACTTACCTGATAAATTTTTCTGGATCGGATTTTATCGTTTATTTTTTTTATCTTTAATATATTTATTTGTAAAAATATTATTTTTGAAATTTTATTCTCAATAAAGATTTAAAAAAAAATAACAAGTTTTTCATTTATTATCTTGTAGGTTTTTATAAACGTTCTTTAGTTATTTCAATGTATAGAATTACTTTTGTTTTTTTTGATAAGAATCAAATATTAAACAACTTTTTTTAATTATTAAAGAAATCATATTTTCTTATCCATAACGCTTTTTATCATTGAAAATTTTCAGAATCAGAATAATTTTAAAACATTTTTATTTATTTATTATATTAGATTCACAAATATTTAAGTTGGGTATTTTGTCAAAAAGTTATGTATTGGCTCAAAATATCACATTCTTTAAACACTCCATATGATTCAGTGTAGTCGACTTGAATATTATTATAATAAATTTTAGAATTTTAATTAGTATAATAGCATTTTTTAATTTATTGTAATAGCATTATGATGTGTCTTTGTCTATTCTTCCGTTTCAGTCTGAATTCTTTTTTCTATATATTATATCAATTTATTATAATTTTCATTTTTTCAAATTTTTATTTAAATGCATTTGGTGCTTTTTTTCATATTCGGTTAATTAAAATATTTATTATTTATGAATCTTTATAAAATTTTAAAAATTTAAGAATAAATTTTTATTCATCTTAATTTTATTATTTTTTTCCCTCACTTCTCGTTCACTTTCCGATTGCAGGGCAACTGGGTTCGGTAGCTTCAAATGAATTTAAATTATTTAAATTAATACAATATATTTCGTTTTAGCATAGTTTTTAATTGTTTTTAGTAAATTTTCTTGTTAAATTGCATTTATAAAAAGGATTTAAAGAATTTTCTTTCTCCGGTCGTTTTCTCGTCTCATTGGCGACATTATTGACTCCCTTTTCAGATAGTCAAGAAGAATTAATTTAAATATTTAATTATATTTAAATTAAATTTATTTTATTGGATTTCCCAATACTTCAATTATTTATTTTCACGATTTATTGGTGAATTTTGATCAAACAAATTTAAAATAATTTTGCACTATTAATAGTGTTTATCTTAATTTTTGAAAATCGTTATTGTTATATATTCATTCACTGTGCAATTGCTTTTTCGAATTAACTGATACTTTTTCATTTTCGAATAATATTTTTAATTGTTCATTACTTAAAACAAAGATATTATTAAATAAATTAACTAAATATTTATATTTTCTTTTTATTGATTTTATAAACAACATTTAACATAGGAAGCCTTGTTTTCCGATGTCAAGAAAGGCTTGGAGTTAAGAGTCAAAAATTAATTGAAACATTTTATGTATCTTTAAAAAATCTCAACAGTGTAGTCAAAACATAAATAAATAATTGTAGTTTGTGCTAATTACCTTTTTGCATTTAAATTTATTAATAATTTCAAATCATTTATCTAATTTATCATGGTATTTTGTGTTCTATTCGTTTGAGATTGAATCTACCTAAAAATGATTTTTTTTATCCGATAAAAATGTTTGATTAGTGATCGAATTTGATTGGAAAAATTGGTGTTTTTTAAAAATTCATATGTGACAAAAGGCCAATATCGTGATTATTTTACAATATTAATTTTCTTACAGTTATTCTTATTTGGTAATAGAAAATTCTCATTTATTTTTATGTTTTTAAATGGTTGCTTTTTTGTAATTAAATTGACTAAATCAAATGCTTGGTATTTATTATTGTTATCAAGTAAAATTATTATTAAGAAAGCATAAATATTTGTTTTTTTGAAATGCGTTTGATTAGTTAATCTTATTTAATTATCTGCATCTTAAATCATTTTAATTTGTTTAATAAATTTATTGGAAATTTTCATACTTAATTTTAATTTATATTTTTAAATTAATGTCTTTTGAATCTTCGTAAAAATTTTTTAGATCCTATGAAATTGTTTGTTTTTTCATGCTTTATTTAATTTTTATTTTAGAATTCTTTCTTTGAAATATATTTTCACTTTTTAAATTTATTTTTTATTTAATAATATAAGAAACTCTTATTTTATATTTTTAAATATAAACGAAATGTGCACTGTCAGAACCAGGTTATTCGTAGTGCATTGTGTGTGAATATATTTGTTTGTTTGTATAAATTGAATAAATAATAAAAATAATCGATGAAAAGCTATTTTGCTTAATTTAAATGCATTATTAGCCATTTTTAATTTATTTTTTGAAATTAATTTAAATTTCATCGTTTTTTCTCTTATAATATGTATTGAGATCTTTTTGTTTTCTTTTAGAACATGTGCTCGGAGGTAATTTGTAGGCAACCGTTTTCGATGGCAATAATTTGCTTACATGTACATTCAATAAAAGAATTCGAACGATTCTACTGTATAGTTAGTCAGTCTTCTTCTTCATAAATATATTTCTATACTTTCGATTGTATAGCGAGCGATCTTCTGGTTTTTATTTATTACAAAATTACTTTGATTTTGTATCAGATAAAAATAATTAACTATTACTTTTTTTATTAAGGTTAAATAAGCATTTTGTATTTAAATTTAGTTTCTTTAATAAATACTGCTACTATGCAAACCAAACCAAATTAGTAAATATTATTTTTATGATTAATAAGTTGTTTATTTTAATTTAAAAAATCCGAGAATATGGAAAAATTGAACGTGCATATCAAACCTCAAATAATAAAAAGTACAAACGATTAAATTTAAAAAAGTTTTTGCACTATATTTCTCTTAAATTTATACTTTTCTTGATCTTCTCTTTCTTTAAGAATTTAAAACACATTTTATAAATAAATGATTTTGACATAAATTGTTTAGTTTTTTTAAATAATTCATTTCATATTTGGTGTATAATTTATTATAATTTTTGATTTTATTTTATCACTCGAATCAAATTTGGATTTTCTTTTTGCCAAATTTAAATGCTTTTATGCCTTTTTGAGTATATAATTTTCAAGTTAAGATATTAACAATAACATTTTATTTTTTATTTTAAATTTTAAATTTTAGCTTCTTCTCAAACTAACTCCCAAACAAATATTGTAATAACTACATACATTTATATGAAATTAAAGGATTTTTGTTCTGTTTGATTGAATTCAACATCGATAATTTATTAATTAAAAATATATATTACATTTTTTCAATTAATTGTTTTTTAACCATGTTATATTTTCAGATCAGGCAGTAAATCTTGTTTTAATTTAAATTATAGAGTCAATTGAATGCCGCATACCAAATGCCCGGGACATTTAATCCCTCGTCTGCTTCACAGGCAATAACTATTCGATTTTCTTTCTTTAAATACATAATTTTTAAATTATTTATAAGTATTCTTGACTAATTTAGCAATTTGTTGTACCTCCGAGTTAAATGCCCCTTCTTGTTTAGAATGGCCTATATGTAACGCGTGTGATAGACGAAACAACTTTCTTCCGTGAGGCTCATTCTTGATTTTTTGCTTGGATTATTTTTTATCTTTTCAAATCAATTTTGACCAATAACTTTACAAATGTAGTGAATATATTTTTTTAATTCAAAAAATTTCTTGGTTTTTAATTTTACTGATTTTGTAGAGATAATGAATATTATAAATTTTCACTGCCTATTTTCATTGAATTTTTTAAAAAGAAATAATAATTGAATATTTTTCTTTTTGTTGTTGATAAATATCTATGCTTTTTATGAGAATTTATTTTTAAATTTTTCATTATTTAAATATATTTATTTATATTCGTAAAAATATATTAATACAATTCTCGTTGTTCTTTTTATTCCTCCATTTCATTGATTTATATATTCATTTTCACGTAATGGTAATATAAAAAATAATAAAATCATAAAAATGCAAGTTGTATCTTTAAGTAAAGCTGCTTTTAAACAGAGAAATGAGATAATGATTAAAGAACTTATGCTAAATTAATTATTGATCAGAGTTATAATCTAAATTTCTTATCAATAAAATAATAATAATTAAGGTGTTACGGAAAAAATTTTGCACCATTTTTAACAATATTTTGAACATTAGTAACTCCGTTATTTTTGCAACTATTTAATTATTTTTTTCCGTTATCTCTCCACAATAGCTTGACTGTTTTAGTCGATCTTTTGTGCATATTAGTGGCAAATATCGTTTTGGTATACTTAAAAATATTAATTTATTTAAAAACGTTTTTATTGTATGGATTATTATTTTTGATTTTTTTTTTGTTATTTTAAATTTTATAATCAGTTATTCAATTAAATTTGTAAAAAGTCAAATAAATTCATTTTAGACGATTTAAGTCCATCAATCAAAGCCCCCGGCAGTGATGCCGAAACTTCATTGTCACAAATTCCAAAAGAAATGTCCTTGAGTTACTGCTGTTGTCTATGTTTTTTAAAATTCTGAATTATGCATTATATTGGTGCAACCAATTCCAGTATGTGAATACTCTTTTAAATATTTATTTTATTGGAAAGCTATGAGAATTATTCATGGCAATAAATATGAGTTTTTATTATTATTGACATTTATTAATAAATTAGTGCCTAAGCATTTTTTAGCATCATATTCATTAAATTTATTCTTTATTTGATTTATTTTTGTACCTTTTATAAAAATATTTTTTTTAAATTAATTATGCCAATTTTTTGAATTTTTAGAAAATGAATTTTTAAGAACTGGTTATTAGCTTCATTTTTTGTATGTATGAAAACATATGTTTCTTATTAAAAATCCTTCATGAATAAAAATGAGCAGTCGAATTCATAAAAAATTGATTTATAATTCTTGATTCTCGGTCTTTCAGAGTTTATTACTTATAATTTTAAATTTTATTTAAATTTTTGAAATTTTACAATGAGCCAATAAACTTTGAATTGATAATAAATTCATTTATTATAAATTTATTTTAAATCATATGGTTTTAGATTCATTGTCACTTTTAATAAATATTTTTTTTTCTTTTCTTTCAAGAATCAATTTACTAGATTATAATAGTTTTCTTAATGCAGTTTTATATGAGATAATTCTTTTTCTAATATATGGCTTTCAGTAGTAAATATTAACTTCACTTGATGGATTTTGATTAATTTTTCTCGTCAAATCCCCGGATTTTTTATTGTCCTGTGTTCCGGTTTTCCGAAAAATTCAGAGTTATATGAAATCGGAAATAAACCATGGTTTTGGCTAGGGTTAAGCCCCGAGCCCTCGGGGGCAAAAAGTCGGGAGCCTGGGACCTCGGGGCGCGACATGTCGGGGGTCGGGGCGGGGAATAGGTCCAAAAATGTCGGGGATCGTGGTCGGGGACCGGGAGCTCGGGCCGGGGCTTAACCCTAAATTAAATGGCTGCAGATTTGTGTTTGCATCCTTAATAACATTATCTTTCTTTTTTTATTTCTCACTCGCTTCGAATTTTTTAATTTTCTTTAATGAATTTAACATGTTTTTCTGTACATTAAATTTACTTATTTCTTCTGCTTTTTATTTAAATTTTTATTTTACATTATACTATTTTAAAATGATGCTCTCCATTCCATTTTCACGCACATCAAATAAGCTGCAGGTTGATATTTTCATTCCCAATTTTTTATCAACATTCTTATTAATATTTTTTCTCAATCAATTCGAATTTTTGACTTATTTTTATTGATCTAAATATGTCTAATTTTTTAGCTTAGTATTATCGTGTTTTTATTTTTTTATTAATTTTCGGAGGTTTTTCTTTAAAAAAATTATCATTCGCATTTTTAATAATTGCCCCAAATACCCAGAAATTCTTAGTCGCATTTTCATGAAATTGCAATTTGATGATTAAATATTTGTATTTTCAATTAAAAAAACTCCCGCTTTTTCGGAGAGGAGAGATGAATCAAGGATTAATTCCATGTTTACCCTAAAACTGATCACTCACATTTTAGTTTTATTTTCTTTTATTTCGTTACTTATTTATAGATTTTTTTATTTCATTATTGTTTATTTTATTTATTTTTAATTTACTTTGTTTGTTATTAAATGTTTTATTTATATATATATATTTTTTATCTTTGATTTTAATTAATTGAATATTTTTCAATTGAACTTGTTAACAGTAATTATATTCAGTTGGTGGGTGAGGAGGATCATAATGAAAATAAGCTAAATAGATAGTGGCAAATTGGAGAGAGCGGAAAAAGGACAGAGCGTAAAGGGACACCAGAAAGGGGCATTGCGCGGGCCAATCACAATTATATATTTGACATATTACTTGCTTTATGGTACATAATAGTGTTAATAATATTTAAATTTATTAATATAATATTTAGATTTATTGTATTAAAGATGAATGACTATGCTTGTGCCATAGTAATTTGGTTCTCCATCATCATATTTCATTCTTTTATTTGTTCTTTTGGCTTTATATTTGTGATTATAAGATAACGAATATTTTTTTCCTTTATCTTATTTTCTTTTTAATTTTTGATGAAGCAATTATTACTTTAATAAACTCTTTTATTTTTATGTAATTAAAAATTTTCGCAAATTAATTAAAATTTGATAAAAAATTAATTTATTATCACATAAAAATATTATTTTGCTTTAATGCTGTTATCATTTGTTTAAAAAAGATGATATTAATTTTAATATTATTCATTAAATATCTATATTTAATTGCTATTCTTCGTTATAATTATATTATTAAATTAATTATTTTATTTTATCTTAAAGAGAAGACTGAATTCATTTTTTGAGTAAATTTATTTTTCATTTGCCTTTAATTATCATACAATTTATTTTTTTGCAATTGTTTTTCGTTTTAATCTTGTGATTCCCTCGCGCCGGCTCGTTGAAGAAATTCAAAAAAATTTTTTTTATATTGATTTAAAATTGTTAAATTTTTTGGTGCTATAACTTTGACAGCGCATATTTGTATTGATCGGGATTCGGTCGGGATCCCGACTCGGGATCCGGATGGTTTTTCCAAAATGTTCGGGATTCGGTCGGGGTCCCTCCGACCCCATTTCTCCGGTCTCTAATAAGCATTGCAAATAACATAATATTTGTTTATATGTGAAAATAATTGTTTAGCATTCGGAAAATTAAAGCAACAATTGCTTAAGGCACCTTGCCTGAGGGCACCGAATTATAAACTGCCATTTTACTTGTTCACGAATCGCATATGCAGGCGCACTAATGCAATCAGCTGATGAGAATCAAATGCACGCTGTCGGTTTTTGGTCTAGGACTCTAAACTCGACGGAAGCAAAATTTCCTCCAACACATGGAGAGTTGGCTGCTATTGTTCATGCAGT
The DNA here is from genome assembly GCA_023374025.1 of Heterodera schachtii. NCBI lineage: Eukaryota > Metazoa > Nematoda > Chromadorea > Rhabditida > Heteroderidae > Heterodera > Heterodera schachtii. Next base: position 250,835 of record SIJG01000058.1, on the reverse strand, counting down.
CCAAAATTTCAAACCCATAATTTATGGAGCAGAACTGATCATTTTAACTGATCACAGACCGCTCACTTTCTTATTTTCCAAGTCAAGCTCAAACCCCAAGCTGAATCGGTGGTTGATGTCATTACAGGAATTTGAACCAAAGGTTGTATATTTGGAAGGGAAAGCAAATCGGGTGGCGGATGCCTTATCCCGAGTCGCGATTAAATGGGATCAAATTGAATCAAGATGTAAAGAAGAAATTCCTTTTTTGCTGGTGACAGAGGAAGAAAATGGTTTGGAAATAAATCGGGAGAAAATTGAGAAAGAAACCACTTTAGACCCAATTTTGTCACAAATTGTCTCAAAAATAAAGGAAAATTGGGTTGAACCAATTCAGGAAGAGCTTAATGTGGTTTATAAACAAAGAGATCAATTATATTTGGAAGGAAATTTGATTAGAAAAAAGCCATTGAGACAAATTGTAATCCCGAAAAAATGCGGAATTTGGTACTAAAACTGTTGCACAGGGCACATGTTGGGATTGTACGAAATAAGGCAAGGGCAAGAAACCAAGTGTTGTGGCCCGAAATTGGAGATGATGTCGAAAATTTTGTAAAAAGTTGTTGGATTTGTCAAAAGAATGGGCCTAATCCACCCAAAACAGATGCTGACTATAAATGACCTGATTCCATGTTCCCATTCGAACGGGTTCATGCCGACTTAGCTGGGCCAATTTGGGGAACAAATTTTTTTATTTTGGTTGATGCGTATTCAAAATTTCCATTCGTTTACCAAATGAATTCGACTCATTCATCGGCACTTATTAATTAGCTCCGTGAATTATTTGGAATTTTTGGATCACCAAAAACATTGGTGACCGACAACGGCACTCAGTTTGTGTCAAATGAGATGGAGACGTTCCTTCAGAGGGAAGGAATACGCCATTTGACATCTCCGACATACCATCCTTCATCAAACGGCGAAGCCGAGCGGTTTGTTCGCACTTTCAAAGAAGGAATGGGCAAAATGTTGGAAGATGGAAAGAGCATCAAAATTGCGCAATTTATTTTCCTGCAGGAGTACAAAGCGACTCCTTGCTCTGCGGCAGATGGACAAAGCCCCTCTCAAAAATTTTTGGGAAGAGAATTGCGTACGGAGTTGGATAAAATAAAAATGTCAGCAAGTGCCATTGAGCGAAAAAGGCGTCTGTTGCCCGAGGCAAATCGTGAAAAGAATTTGGTTACGAAAAACTTTGAGCCCGGAGATTTGGTTTGGGTAAAAGAGCCAAATGGCAAATGGACGCCTGGTGTTTTATTGCGCCAATGCGCGCTGGAGACTCATGGTGGAGGGGAGGAATGTTGGGTTTCGATTCAGTTCAGTTTTCATTTTGGATTTTTCGGACATTTTCCCTTTTTCTTATTTTTGCCCAAAAAGCATTCCATTTGTTATTCGTTCCATCCCAAAACCATCACTCAACTTTGACCTATTTTTCCATTTCCCTTTGGCCAACCATTTGTAATCTCACTCGCTTGGCCCCTCCCATTATGCCAGTATTTAAGCTCGCCAATTGCCTCTCGCATTAACCATTCTTTTCCCATTCTCATCCTGACCCTTACTCATCTTACTCTTAACCTATTTACTTTACTTTACATCCTTTTCCTTTTGCTTAATTCTTTAACAAAATAAACCAATCGCATTCCCCTTTGTGGACATTGGAAAAAGTTAATATTTGGTGAAAATTGGAATTAAATAAGGCACTCGGAGTCTAAGCTTAGCTAAATACACAACAATTTTTTTAAGATAAATTATAAACCGAATTTAATTTCAGTTTAAAAAATAGTGGATCAACCCGACTGTATGAATTAATATTTACTTTATTATTATAACCAAGATTTAAGTAATACTTTTTAATACGTTTATTTATGAACATATATTGCGGTTTGTTTAATAGTTTTTTATATTGTTGCCCATTCTTGAGAAAATTATATGCAAAAGATTTGAAAATAAAATTTTGTTAATAGCAATTATTTGGACACAAATAAGGTAAAAGCAGTACGAAAATGATTTTGAAATTTTTAAAAATTATTGAAATTAAATACAATCAAAATAAAGTTTTCTGTTTGTTTTTCCATCTAAATAGCGTTAATATTTGTTCACTTGTTGTTGTGTCATTTAATAGCTATTTTACGATTTTTCTGTTTAAAAGTATCATCCCTAATGATTGGTTTTAGAAAATCCTGTAATCATAATTGTAAGTGATAAAATTCTTAACAAATAAAACGAATAAATAATATTGTAAGCTCAGTTTTGGTAAATGATAGCCATTGCTTGGTGGTGAAACTGATTGTTTTATATAACATTTTTTCAGATAAATTCAACATAAGCGCTAAAACATTTTTTTCGCTTTTCTCCGCCCAAAAATTTGTATTGGGTTAGGTAGCGCATATTTTGAAAGTTCTTTTTGCATATAAATTAAAGTAAATTTTTTATAGCATCATTATTTTATGTTTGATGTTTATTTTTATGTTCTTTGCTGATCAAATAGTTAGTCTGTGTTTATTGAATTATTTTTTATGTTGTTCCATGATAATCAAATGTTCGTAATTTATTGAATATCATTTTTAAAAATATTTTAAAGGAGTTTGAAAATTTCGTATCCGGAACATTGATTATTGTATATAAATAATTATGGAACTTTTATATTTCATTCGTTTATGCATCATTATTTTGATCAACGATTATCATATTTTTATTTATATAGTTTTTCGATATTTTAATTATTCCATTTTCTTTTGTGAATAGTTTTATGGTTTTATCCTTAATCGTTAGCTCGCATACATAAAAAGAAGGATCTTTAGTGCCAAATTATCTTTTTAATGTTCTACAAAAAAACACCCTTATAATGTTTTCATAATTTGGAATATGGCTTAAACCACCCAAAATGATTTTACTTGAAAATTTCAGGGGGGTCATAAACCGCAAAGTATCTTTTAAACTTTATTTATCTTGTTTTTGTAACATTTCTTGGAAATTGAAAATTACAGTTAAAATGTTAGTGAAGAAAAATATTGACAGAGGAAAATGAAAATGGAATTAGTGGGAGGGCATTTGATGAAGAATGTCAACGATGTGCTGAGAGCAAACCCAATGATGCGAAGAGGGAAAGACCGCGTCGTTTTATATCGATTGGCTATGGATGCACGAGAGAACTCAGAGAGACCAATGAGTCAAGTGAAAGAGAAGAGAGAGGAAGAAAAGAGTATATTCGAGAAAAAATTATGGTCAAAAATAGCAAAAAATGACTGTGCCTCTCGTACTCGCGATATGTCAGTCAAAAAGTGGGTATAAATTTGGTATCATTGGATATTAAAAATTCACAATTGAAGTCGACCCTGCTCTATCAATGATACCAAATTTATTCCCACTTTTTGACTGACAGTTCGCGAGAGGTTGCTTTGTTAAAGCTTTTTCTTTAGATATTGATTCGTGAAAAAGTTACACATGAAAATTTAGAAAAGTCGAAAATTGAAATTTTTCTTAATTTTTTTTTTCTAGGTTTGAAAATCTTCTCGCTTTTAGTAAGTAAAGCATGTGAAGAGCTTTCGAATGATACCGAGATTGCTGGATTTGGATGATAAAGAGAAATGTTATAGTGGAAAAACATGATGGCGCCCAAACGCTTGCGCCCAAATTAAAATTTAAAAAAATCCCTAAAATTTTTGATGAAAAATGAATCTGGCTATTTTTTCTTCTAATTCGGGCCCAAGGTTCAAAATGTTTGAAACGGATGCCAATTAGTGATCAGTAGGGATCATTTTTTATGTAAATACATGTTTTTTTCCTGGATTCTCCATAGCCTAATTAGTAGGAAAAACACTTTCTTTTTTGGGTTTGCGAACAAAAGTTGGGACTTTTATTTACATATTTTTACATATTTCTGATTTTTCTACATATTACATATGTACATATTTTTATACTATTTTGGACTTTTTCGTACATTTTTGCATTTTTTGAGAATTTTTTTATTAAATGTCCCCAAAAATATCCAAAATTTCGCAATTTTTTCAAAAATTTTGAGAATTTAGAAATTTTTTGTAAAAAATAACAAATTTTTTTTTGAAAATGTGCCCAGTTTTTTTTCTCAAAAATGGAATATAAAAAAATTAATTTTTAAAATATTAAAAGATGATCTAAGCCTATTTAGGTCATTTTTATGGCAATTTGTGCCTATTTCACCCTTTAGAATGCATTTTTTTCCAAAAAACAGCATTTAAAAAATTTTATTTAAATATTTTAGTATATATTTCTGGATTTTTGTACATATTTCATACATATTTCAGTGTTTTTTATACATATTTTATTTACATATTTCACGATTTTTCTTACATAAAAAAATGATCCCTAGTGATCAGTGACCCCTAAAACTGAATAACTGGTATTTTTTTATTTTGAAAGGCGAAAAAGGCATAAATTGTTTATATAAGAGCCCACCAAGGCATGCTCAATTGCTATTATTTGTTTACTTTTTTTCTCCAAAATTTTAAATATTTTTATTTTTTTAAAATTTATATATATTTTTTACATTACTTTTAAAATTTATTTTAATTTTACTAAATCATTTATATCTAAACATATGTGTGTTTAAGTGTTAAAATTTTTCGACAGTTTTCCAACACATTTCCCAGCAGATGATTCACCAAAAAAGTAATATTTTATTTAATGTTAATCTGATAATTTTTTTCCAATTTGTCCATTTCCATCCATCGGAATGCATTCACCGATGATTTGGCTTTTCACTTTCTTTTTTTCCTTTTCCAATGGCTTTTCCATTTATTCAATTTTCCTACAAAAAGGATCAATCCTTTTTCGCCTCTGTCCGTAAATCGAAACGAAAACAAACCAAAATCACTCTCATTTTTCATCCTTTACCAGAACCATTAGCAATCCTAACGAATCGGTTCCCCTTAAATCGGTTTCTGGGGGGTCTTCCGTGTTGCTGATCACGGCTACCCGACTTTTTGGGATCCCGACATTTGTGGACCCGATTTTTGGGGATCCCAACGTTTGGGGACCCGACTTTTGGAGACCCGACACTTAGGGAACCCGACATTTGGGGACCCGACATTTGGGGACCGAACGACATTTGAGCAAAAGGCACTTAGGGAAACCACCGACATTTGGCGACCCGAAATTTAGAGACCCGACACTTGGGGATTTTAATAAATGAAAAAAATATATTTAAAAATTTAATTTTAAGCCCAAAATTAGACAAAGTTTCGTCTGCTTTAGCCAGAGTTAATTCCATGCAAGAAAAAAATTAAATAATATTTTTAAAATTAACTCTGTTTCCGGACTCACCGCGAGGAGCTAGCAGAATTTCGAGCCTATACTAACCACAACACAATAGACAAATTACAACATGTACAGTACACCCTTTTTAAACTGTGCAATTTAAACAAACGCAAGGGATAAGAATTCGAGAACGGAAGAAAACATACCGAGAAAATGATTTGGCTGTAAGAAATTTGGTTAAAAGCTTTGATGCCATTAAGAACCCAAACGATGGTGAGATTCTTGCTCATCTCAGATCTTTGCATTAGACTTATGCGCAATGCTTTTGAGAATTGGGACGAATTTAATTAATTTTTTTCTTGCATGGAATTAACTCTGGCTAAAGCAGAAGTAACATTGTCTAATTTTTGGCTTAAAATTAAATTTTTAAATATATTTTTCACTTATTAAAATCCCCAAATGTCGGGTCGCCAAAAGTCGGGTCCCCAAATGCTGGGATCCCCAAAAGTCTAGTCCCCAAATGTTCGGGTCCCCAAGTTGCAAATCCCCAAAACTCGCACCGGCTGATCACGACGAATCTGATAATAAATGTGGGATTTGAAACAGGCAGGATTAATAATTATTCGCAAGTTAATCTTGTGAATTTTTTTATCATTCAAAAAAGCCAAATTTGGAGTAAATAAAAATGAAATTTAGAAAAATGACCGTATTTTATGTATTAAAAAGTACCGCTTTTAATAAAAAAAAATTATATTAAAAATTGTATAATCTGCTGTAGGAGATGTTTGTTGTTAGCATCATGAAAAACCTTAGTATATTCAGCCGAATTAGATACCTCCAATATTCTGTAGGATTACTGAACTTTCTTCATCCATTTGATCAATTTTATCCTTTTAAAAAAAATAATTTGTATGCATCCAAAATGAAATTTTAGTAAAACCAACATGTTCCACTCCATGCTTATTCCATCAAAGGTCATCTTTCTGCTGGTGTGCCCCAGCGTTTTCTCGCAACTTTGGAACAGTATGTAAACGTATCAAAAAATTTTCAAAAACATTTTAAAGGAAAGAAAAACAATGATTTAGAAAATATTTTGCATTATTTTCAAAACTTTTTTTTTTATTGATTTTATAATTGGGTATTTTTTATTTTTAACAGAAATTAGATGCAAAAACGCGATTGAAACTGAACTTGGAATGGAGGAGGATTATGAACGTGACTGCGGCACTGATGCAAAATGTGGTGCCATTTTTTGTTCAACGATCGATGGTAATTTTTTAATAAAGTGCACGTAATTGGGTCCATCCAATCGAAAAAGGGACATTGAAAAATTAAGGGGAACGATAGAAAAAGCTGGATTTGAAAAATTAAGAGGAACGATAGAAAAAGCTGGATTTCTTTTTTTACAATTTGAAAAATTTAAAAATCAAAATTCCTACCAAATAATGTTTAATTTAAGCGCCTCTGGGAAAACTTTTGAAAATATTGTTTACCGAATTAAAGGCTGTTGGGAAACCTTTGAAATCTGGCGAAGTTTTGTTACAGTTCCTACGGCAAAAATAACATATTTTGCCCAAAAATTGTCTATTTATCGGTTCTGAGACAATTTTTTAAGAAAATAAAGGATTTTTAGCGTCTGGCGGTGCCAATAGGCGACGCCGTTCAAAATTAAACATATTGATTAAATTTTTCGTCAGTTAAAAAATCTAGACAAGCTATTAAAATCAGAACATTTCTTAGAAATAAGAACAAATCACACACTGGTCTTATAATACATTTGGCTACTTTCTTGGTTCTAAATAAACTTCTAAAAAATAAATGTACATCCCCCCTTTATTTTTGTTAAGGAAGATATAAATTTAATGAATGGGAATGCTACGCCATTAACTATGGTGGACAACTTTGTGCTGAAACTAAAGCGAGTACGATTGGTCATATACGTGACCGTTACCATATGCCCACCGGCGTGGCGTGGCAATGCTCGTGCCAATTTGGTGGCGTGGGTGAAAACAGGGCAAATGTGCATTTTGTGCCGCCGGCATTCCCGCTGCAGGCCACAAGTATGTGAAGCAGCGTAGAAAAACATTGTTTAATACAATAAGCAATAGATAAAACCGCTTTCCGCGTTTTCACCGCCCAGCCAACTTCTTCCTTACAATATGTTATAAATAGCGCTTTAAAATATAAGTGTTTCAATTTTGAGAGTTTACTCTTTTTCTATTAATCTTACTTTTTTCTCTCTCCCTCTTTTTTGCTTATAGCCATGTGACAATTATGGCTGGGACAAATATGCTTTTCCTTCGTATTCCCACTTCAGTTCACCTTGGATCCGGATACCGACCCCTTCCAACTTCCCCCCCCCCGCTCCCAATCGGCGGGAAGCTCAACTTTTTAACATGTACTTATTTTTCACATTTTTTCATATATAGGTAATTCGCAAATAAATAAAAGTATAATTTTGTTTTATAGAATAAAATATTAGATATAAAATAAATATTTTTAATTAAAATTTAAAATTTTGTTTTCATGTCAGAAACGATAATGTGCGACTTTTCCATTGGAAACGAATTCGGGATGATAATAGAATCAAAAAGAATTGCATCTATTGCCGTTGGCAAATGCGGTGCCATTTTTTGCTCAGCGGATAATGGTAAAATGAATGAATTTAAAATAATTTTAAAAAATTCTTTATAATTACTAAAATTTGGAAATATGTTTAAATCTACAAAAAAGTGTCAACGCAAAACAGCATATCTAACAGTTATAAGGGCGCCTATCGGCACCGCCGGACTCTCTCCTCACGCCCATTCGCCAAAAGTTTTTTGAAATAAGCGCCGCAAATAATTGTTAAATATTTGATTTTTTTATCCCAAGTGCACTGAAATTTACGATTGATTATTTCCTCAACAAAATTTTTAAAGATTATAATCGGAGGCAAAAAATATAATTAAATAATTTGTAAATAAATATTTTTTGGTCATTTTCAGGCAAATACCAATTGAACGAATGGGGTGCCTATGTTGACAGTTACAGTGAACAAAACTGTTCCGAGGAGAGAGCGAGAAGTGCTGATGAAAATCATCGCTCTTACACAAAGCAAAGATTGCCGAATGACGCCACCGGTCCATGGAAGTGCACGTGCCAATTTGGTGAATCCGGCCTGAACAATACAAACGAACATTTTTTGGCACCAACAGAAAGTAACACCACATTAATAATGAAGAAGATTTTGCCAAATTTTTTGCGACATTTCAGCATTTTGTCCATATTTAATCATAATTATGATTTTTTAAATTTACAAATTTACTTTTTCAACAGTAATGAAGTGCAAATCCGCGCTGGGAACTGAGTCAGGGATGATTAGAGATGGAGAGCGCGAATGCTTCAATGACAAATGCGGTGCCGTTTTTTGTTCAGCAGAAAATGGTACAATGAAATTTAATTTTTAATTTGAAAAATTAAAAAAAATATCAAAACATTTCAAACAGGCGCCATTTTTTCCAATAATGCTTAAATTCAACTTCGAGATTAGATTACTCTTGAGCAAAGATATGCATAATTTTTCGTCAAAATTTTCCATTCGGTGGTTTTTTGAGTAATGAATAACCATCACCGCGGAGTGGGTTCTTTTTATAACTTTATCCATTTTCAGGCAGAATTCAGTGGAACGAATGGGATTGTTTCGATGTTATCCTTAAAGAACGAGTTTGTGCCAAAGATAAAGCCCGTGTTGTTGGCCAAGAACGTGCCCGTTACAATTTGCCAAGTGCCGATCGATTGTGGGACTGTACGTGTCTTTTTGGCGAAATGTGTAGCAACATGACTAATGCACATTTTATGCCAGCGGGTACGTTATATTAAAATCCCAGAAGTCCGATTTATTGTCCAATCATTTAAGGCTGCCAATTTATATTGTGTTGGTTTTTGAAGGGCAATTTCATTTTGGAAACGAAGGTTTAATATTTTCGGGATTTTTCAAAATTGCTTATTAACAAAAATGGATATTCATTTGGGTAAAATGAAGAAGTAGTTTTATTTATAATTTTCAGATAATTTACTGCACAAATGAGGGTTTAAAAAATTGAAATTGGCAACCCATAGTTGGACAATGATTGATTGAAATTAAAAAATATTTGAATTCAAGGATTAATAATTAAAAAATATTTATAGTTTCAATTATGTACAAAAAATGAATGAAAATTGCCATCAACTTGGGATTTTGGCAATATTTTACGAACAGATTTTCAACAAAAATTATATTTTTAATAATTAAGCAAATTTTTTGATAAGTTAGATGAAGTATTTGAAGGGTAACATTAGTAAAACTGAAAATTTTATCAACATTAATATTAGCTAGCGACCGAATTTGCGTGGATTTCTTTTCTTTCTTTTGCTTTCTTATTTCGGCCTATTCGAAGGCACGGGTATTTCTCATTGTAATGTTTACTAGTTGAAATATAAATTTTATTTCTTTGTTTTATTTAACTTTAGAATGCGCAAGCATTCGCCACTGTATCGGAATGGCATCGATAATGGTTGGACTCACCACAGGTAAAATTTGATATTTTTATTAAAAAATGTTTAATTATGATTAATTTTAAGGCTTTTTGTCGTTCTTCCTTACCAACATTTGTATTGGCTTAATCTGAACTGAAGTGGAAACGATAAGAAAGAAGCATTGGAGGGAAAAAGAAAAAAATAAATTTTAATCCCATAAGTTTATCCATATCTTAACATATACCAAACCAATCCGTTTAAAGTGCCATGTATACAAAAATCTGACACAAAATCTATAAGATCACTTTAAATTACAGGCATGATCATATATATTATTCAATTAAATTTATAACTAGTAAGCCAGGCTAATGATTTTGGCATCGTTTGATGTGTTTTATACAATTTTTTTTCTCTGTTGGTATGCAAAACTTTGAGCAAATTTATGTATAGAAAAAGTTATATGAAGAGAAGCAAATGATTTTTTTCCTATTAATGTGCAGAGATTGACCCATAGTTTTACTTTTGACTCCTTGTAAATTGGGCATAAGAAAAACGGAAACCGATCATTAGACACTTAAAAATTAGCACCAGAAGTTGGACACGTACGTTTTTAGAAGCATTTTCTCGGTATACTTACATATAAATTCAGTTCCGCAATATATTTTAGTGCCTTCAATGAAGCCGCTGGTAAAAATATAATTAAATGAGATGAAAAATCTGTTACCAGAAAAGTTAATGTTTTATTTGGTTGAAAATTAAGAAAAATTCTTGCGGAGAATTAAGTGCCGGGGAAAGAAAGTCGGGGATTGGGGCCGCCTAATGCAACTTTCCATATTTTTAGTGCCTGTTTTAGAGGTTTAGCCAGCATTGCCGAATATGTGCTTCATTTACTTAATCTTTTATATACCTTTAACATTCATTTATTTATGCATTTTAATATGTTCTTTAACGCGCAAAGTAAAAAACATTTAATGATATTGTATTTAAACTTAATGTATAATCTAATAAAGCTGTCTTATTTTTATTTTTGCTTTTTAATATCAATCATTTTATTTTCTTAAAATTTAAAATTGTTATATGACCGTAAATATTTATTAAGCAGCTTTTTATCTAATTAAAATTAAATTATTTTCATTATTTTACATCTTATATCTGTGTATTCCCTTGTCAAACCGATGCAGTAAATATTGAACTTGGGTGTGGTGAATGGTTATTTTCTTGACTTTTTGTATATTAATTCAAAATAATTGAAATGCAATTATTTATTTGATTAATATATAAAAAAAAGTAACTTAATGTTACCTAAAATATTATTAAAGGAATTTTTTGCATATTTGTTTATGTAAACATTTAAAAATATTGTTCGAAAATTATATGTTTTATTTAAGTTTTTTAATTTTTTTTTTTTATCAATTTTGTTATTATTAATAAATTGTGCTACATATTTGTTTTTATTTTTCATTTTTATTTTATGATTCACAAAGTGTGCTATACATGTTTGGTTTATATTTTTCTTTGTTTTTTTTTTCAAAAATATATAGTGCTGTTTATATAAGTTTACTATTTTTTTTTCATTTAATCTTGCCAGGAAGTGATTTAAATAACAAGTTTTATTTGTCATATCTATTTTAAAATTATAATTTTCACAGATATTCTGTATACATTAATTCTACAGCATTTGTTTGTTCATTTTATTCTTATATTAAATAGTTATTCATCTGTTTTCGTTAGTTGTTAAAAATTTTAATTGTTTTCATGCATTTCTTCTATTTTTCAGAAAATTAATTAAATAAGAAATCTTTATTATGTAAATTGCTGCTACAAATTTAAAAGACTTATTTCTATTCAATTTTTAACTTAATTAATTAATGATATAGGTTAAAGGAAAATTAAAAAAAAATATTTTTTTAATTTGCATCAGAAAAATTTTCAGCCTCAATAATCCAATACTTAAAATTTTTTTATTGTTCACTATTATGTATAAAAGTACTTTAAGTTTTTATCTATTTCTATTTATGAAAATTATGTAAAAAAAACATTTAATTAGTTTTTCCTTTTTTTTGCCATTTAATTATTAATTTTATAAAAATGAATAATTCTTCAAATTTTTAGTTTTTATTTTCACTATTTTAATAAACTGATAAATGAGCTACATTTATAAGAATCTCCATATGTTTTTATTCAACAAATTAAATTTATTATTCATTTATTTTATTTGATTATTATGAAAACATTTATTTTTGGTTTTTTATCTTATGTCCAAGACCATTGGCTTCTGAAAAGAATGGGAAATTCTTGCCTTACATAAATTATAAATGTTTTTATTTGTTAATATAATTATATTTTTTCATGTATATATTTTTTTCATTTTATATAAATTCTCTTGACCAAGAATCATCTGAGGTGTATTTTTCTTCTTTTGGTTGTCATGGGAAATAAATTAGTTTATCAATAAAATTTATAATAATTTTGTATGACTTAATTAAGCTGCTACGATTGTGAAAACTGTCCCATATCTCACCGAAAGCAAAAAGCATTTATTAATATATTGGTTGATCAATAATCAAATTTTAATTAATTATTGATTTTGTTAATTAAATAGCATCGTCCGTTGTTCCTTTCCATGGCTTTTTGTTATTAAAATTTACTTTTTCAGGAATTCAATTATTTAACTTATTACTACCTTTTTATTTTATTTTCTTTTTATAATTCAAAATATTTAAGTGAATTCTCTTATTTATTTTTATTAATTACAATTAAAATTCTTAAAAATAATGCAAGTAAATAAAAATAATTATTTTATATTTTTTGAATGCTTTTGAAATATATCTAGAATATATTTTTTTTGCATATTATTATTTTCTTTAAACTATTCGTAAAATTTTTTTTTAAATTCATGTGCTTAAAAAATGTCGAATTGTGACTTCTTAGGTCCATGAAAACTAATGTTTTTGTGATATGATTTAATGCTGTTGTCTAAATGTATTAATATATAGATTATTGCAATTTTTTTGAAATTACTTTTTATTTATTTTTTGAATTTTATATTTTTTCCTTTTCTTAGAAAGCTTTCAATCGTTGATATTGCATCCTTTTTGAATTAAACCTAAAAATGTATTATTTTAATTATTTTTAAATGCATTAGATTAAATTTAATAAATATTTTTATTATTTTTCAGTATTTTTCACCTAAATATCCTGCCTATACAATATTAGCTTGTTTGACATATTTAAACTAACAATTATTTTAATTATTAAAAGTTTAAATTAATTTTTTTTATTTTAAAACAAAATTATTTTTATTATTATAACAAATGTCATTAACAATTTTTTTTTAATATTTGTTTTTATTTTTATATTATGAAATGTTTTGAAAGAAATAAATATTTGTTATGCTTATTTAGTTATGACAAAAAAAAAACAAAATTAAGTTGTTTAATAAGTTGATAGAAATTTATTTATAGTTAAATGTTTATTTTCTATAATCCTATCTGTATGAAAGAATGGGTATTTATGATTGGACCAGTTATAATTATGGTTGGATTTATTTCATTTTTATAAGGAAATTAGTTTAAACTAATCTTATTTTACTTTTTTTTCTGGTTCAATTCATAATTAGGTATATGCATTTTGATTGCTATTTACATTCAAAAAATTGTTTTTTGATAATTTTTTGTAATAATTTATTTTCATTGATGCAAGGTTTAATTTTTGACTTTACCTTTTTAATTGTCTTTCTTTATATGCAATCATTTAATTTTGTTTTTTATAATACAAATACTTTAATAGTCTGTTTAATTTGTTTTTCTTCGAGTCATATTTAATGTATCATTAGGAAATTATTTATATTAAATGCTGGGAATGTCACTTGCTTGTTTATAGAATGTACTTTTGTTTACATAGACTAAAATAATTTATAGCTGCTTCTGCTTGATTTCTTCAAACGAGGGCCCACACCATTGGATGAGCCCAATCAGGGCACACACCAGTGTATGAGCTATTTTATTTTTGTACAAATTCATATATTTCATTTCTTTATTATTTTTATTATATTTGTTTTTTTTTGGTATTTTTGGGTATGAATTGTTGATTATGATAACACGTGAACTTGTTTTAATTAAATTTAATATATTCAAAATAATATTGAATTTATTTTTATTTTTGATTTCGGAATGATTTTTTTAATATTTTAAGCACATTTGCATAATTTAAATAGCAAGTGAACTTCTTTTGTTTCTTTTAAATTAGCTGTATTAGCGTAATTAGTTTTTAAATATGTTTAAATTATTATTAAGTAAATATTTTATTTACAATTCATAATCAATAATCATCTTTAACTGTTATTTTTTCTTAAAGTTTTTAGTGGTAATATTTTTATTTAATTGGGTGCCTTTTGATTCACATTTCTTTTTTCGTAGTCAACTTTCATATTTAAAATTCAATTTTTAAATCTATACTAGAGATCGGACCGGTCGGTTTTTTTTCGGGTTTTTTCGGTATTTTTCGGTTTTCGGTTTCGGTTTTTGACCGAAAAAAACCGACCGAGAAAATTTTGAGTTTTTCGGTTTTTTTCGGTTTCGGTTTTTTTCGGTTTTTAACCGAAACCGACCGACCGAAATAAACAGAAAACCGAAAAAACCGACCGACTTTTATCAAAAATCAGTTGGCCATTTTCTTAACAAAATTCATTAAAATTCTTAAAAATTTCCCCCGGCGGCGCCTATCGGCACCGCCGGCTCACCAAAAACCTATCTTTTCTTAAATAAATAAACCCAAAATCTCAAAATTTGTTATTTTTAGACAAAATCAGTTAAAAAATAGCATTAAAATGAACCCCTTTCTTCATTGCACATGCGCAGAAAAAATATGCAAAAGAATATATAATTTATATCCATTTTTATAACATATTAGGTTATTAATTTTCAAAAAAGATAATATTGTCCATTTTCTTTCTTTATATATTTTTTCTATTGAAAGCGGATTTTTTTCTTTGTACAAAGATACGATTATTGTTTAAAGAGCATTTTACTTATTTAAATAGATGACATTTTAATAATTTTTTTTACATTTTTTATAAATATTTTTTGTTTTTTTTTTGGTTTTTTTTATTTTGAGTCAATCCTGAGTTGAACGTAACTTAACCCGGTTGACTAACCCTTAGCTGCGGGTAACTTTTCAACCCGCACCTAATAAAAGTTCATAGAATTAAATTAGGTATTGAAAGAGTTATGAATAGAAAATTCAATCATCTCTATTTGTAAGGTAATTTCATCATAGTGATACTAAAAGTTTTGTATTAGTCACTATTTGTCACTAAATTTAGTTCAGAGGTGATCTTTAGCTTTTTCTGTTAATAAAAATGTTTTATTGCTTTTTTTGGAAAAATATAAAAATTCAAAAAAACCGAGACGATATACCGAAAATTTTTTTTCGGTTTTTTTTTTCGGTTCGGTTTTTTCGGTTTTTAACCGAAACCGACCGACCGAGAAAATTTTGAGTTTTTCGGTTTTTTCGGTTTCGGTTTTTTTTCGGTTTTTAACCGAAACCGACCGACCGACCCTCTTGTCCGGTCTCTAATCTATACACTGGCTTAATCGTATTTTTATAATTTTCATTTTATACATATTTGTATTTTATATTTATTTTCGTCCAACATATCAATCAATAAATTTTTAATACAGTATGATGCCTATATTAAATCGATATTTTTTGTAATGTTAAATTATTGATTATTATTGAATACATATTTAAGGATTTATATTATTTTCTCTTGCATGGTTGACCCGCACACTAATTTTTTGTCCAGCAATGGTGGATTAATGCTATGAATTCCAGGATGTTTTAATTTAAAAATGTTTATTTTTTGTAAAAATATCAGTTATTAAATTTTAAAAGCTTTACTTTAGGTATTATTATTTTCATTAATCAATTATTTTTATTGAAATATTTGTTTTATTTTTCTTCATACGAGAATATAACAAATAAAAAGCTGAAGAATCACAAACATTTTTTCATTAATTATAATGCTTCAAATGATAAGCAAAATTTAGTTTTAGTTTTTAAGCTATTTATCATATAAGATAAAAAATGTCTTTTTTAATCTATTTTTCATTTCATGTTTAAGGTTTTAAATTAAATTTCAATTACTTTTGAATCATTTGAAAATTCCTTTTAATAGTTAAGATATATTTTTAATTTCCTTTTTATTTAAATAAATTACACAGTTCTGAAGCTTAAGCTGAAGTGCTCTCGTAGGCTAAAAACCAATCAAAAAATAATTAGATAAGCCGATTTTTTTTTGTTCGCTAAAAATAATTTTAAAATTTATTTTAAATTTCGAAAATAAATAATTTAGGAAATCTTTTTAGTGTTAATTTTAAAAACTTTATGTTTTTCCTACTCTTTCTTCTTTCTTCTTGCAATATGAAACAGCTTGTGCGCTAGTACCTTTTCTGGCTTCTATATGAGAAGAATCTTTTAGATCTTTTTGTAATCTTGTAAAACGAACAGGTCTGTCAAATTCAAGATTATAGCATGGGCTCTCTTTCCTTTTCTAGCTTGTATACAATATTTACTGTCATTTGTTATCTTGAAATCTTTTCTTACTTTTTCAAAATAAACTCTTTGTTATCTGACATAAGTTGTTTGATTATTTTATTTGTAAGGAATTATGGAAAAAACTATGTATATAATATTATTACTATTACTGCTACTATTAGGAAGAAAACTAATATCTTAAGGTTATCTTTTTTATTATCTGTATATTGTGTAGAATTGGTCATTATATTTTCATTTGGTGCATTGCCTTTTCCATTTGTTTTATTTTCATTATCTTTTTTAACATATTCTATTGCTGTTTAAAGATATTTAAAATTAATTATAAGATTATAAAATGTTTTTAATTTCGTTTTAGAAATTGTTGTTTAAGATGTGTTTAAATATTGAATTTTTATTTTTAACTATAAAACTAATAAACTCTATTTCTCATATCTTTCAAAAAAAATGCTGTTTAATCTAAATAATTTTTCGTCATTAAAATTAGAATAACAAAACTCTTTAAATAACAACAGTTCTTTAAAACAAGAAATACAAGAATTAAAACAACAAAATAATAGTCTACAGCTTGAGCAAACTAATTATGTTAATGAGAAAATAAAGAAATTAGAAAAAGAAAAAGGTGAATTAAAAACAAAAAGCGAAGATTTGTTTAGAGAAAAACAAAAATTATCATCAGAAATAAAGAAAAATAATACTAAAATTGAAGATTTAAAAAAAAAAGAAGAATCAATAGTTAAGAACTTTAATACTATTTTCTATCTACTTTTATGATAATAATTAAAATAAGTTATGCAGATTGGAGAAAAAAAATTTCTTACATTGTAAATTATCGCTATTTTTAAACGAATTATTTTAAAATTGCCAATTTTCATTCTGTTTGCGTTGGTTTCATTAAAATATCTTTTCGATATTTCATTTTTATATAATTTAAGCAAATCAATGTCAAAACTAAATCCTGGAAAGTGGTGGTATTATTTTGAGCGGCAGGCAAATTCAACAGCCAAATGCAAAGAAGAAGGGTGCTCATATATTAAAACACTGTCAACTTCTCTGAGTACAAGCGTTTTATCATTTCACCTCAAAAAACATCATCCACATTTATATAAACAGTTGTGAAGATTTTATTAATGAAGAAAAGAAAAAATCAGAGAAAAAACCCCAACAATTGGCAAATCCATTGAAGAGAGCCTTTGCAAATGCTTTTTGTTTACCGTCATCACAACAATCAGTTGAAGCAGAAGAAGAATCTATTGTTAAATCGCCAATTTTGTTATCATTAAATGCCAAAAGTAGCAAAAATTTCATTTTTTGTGCAAATTCTGAATTTTAAGGTCAATGGAGCAATTCTGTTCCTCCATCATAATTTGATATTGACAGGATTTTCAAGCGAATTAATTTCCGTTTTTGTTATTGAATAAAAAAAAAATTAATTTTTAAGATTTTTATAATCACGGAAATCACGGGGTTTTGGGGCGCCGTGATCACGGTTCACGGGTCACGGATTTTTTTGGAAGCCCCGTGATCACGGCTCACGGAATATTCAAAATTAATGTGTAGTTATTTTTTTATTAAATTGATTCCATTAACTTGTTATTTTTATAAATTGTTGATCAAATTAATCAATCAAATTAAACTCCTTGTCCCGCTTTTTGTTAATTTCACAATAAATTAATTTTTTTTTAGAACTTTATACGCCATTCTGTCAAGGTTAAACATTTTAAACAACATTTGGCAATTCAAAAATATTGTTTTTCAAATAAATATTTTTGCGTTTTAACAAATTAAGCCGATTATTTTTGAGGCGATATAATTTATAAACAATTATCTAAAAACAAAATTTAAGAATTAAGCGTTTCAATAAATTAAATTTTTCTTTCAATTTTTACTAATCATCTTGAATATTAATTTTCTTTTTTGAAATAATAATGCATCAATTTGCAATTTTTATAATTCATTTGATACTTTTTATATAAGTGGATTATTTTAGATTCAAACTCTTTTAAAGAACACATCTACCAAATTCTTACATTAAAAATTGTTTTTGTGTTTTATTTTTTAAATTATATTTTGGCGATTTTTTTTTTTTTTTTACAAAAATCTTTTTTGGCACCAAAATTCTTGGCAAAATGCCAAAAAAATTTTCCAATGATCTTTATTTTTTTTATTTTTTGACCTTTTTAATAATTTTTCATTTTTATGGCAAAATTTTTAAATTTTAGCGAAAAAATTCTAAAAATAAGCCTTTTTTACTAGCGAATGGGTAAAAAATGAGACTTTTATGCAAAATTCACGATTAAGCAGTTTTTTTTCAGTGCTTTCTTTTCTGCTAGCTTATCCATTATTTTCAAAATTTTTATTTTCTTTATTTCATTTATTTCTTTTAATCTTTCGTTCAATTATCTTTTTTTATTATTAATTTATTATGTTAATTTAGATGATATTTTATGTAAATCACTGATTTATATTTATAATTCTTTCTTGTCTCGTATGCACCTCATGTATTCAGTGTGCAGTCTTGTCCTCTCTATTACTTGACCTGTTTACGCCGCTCTTGGTGTTTATTTTGTGTTATTTATTTAATTTATATAATATTAATTTAGTAAATTTATACTTTTAAGAAAAAATTTTGCTTTGAATTTCATATGACTTGTCGAGAAAATTATTGTATACTGTCAGAAGTGACCATTTTTATTTATTTTTTTAATGTGACTATATTTTAATTTTTATGAAAGAGGTTCATATTTTAAATTATTTTATTTGAAATTATTAGCTGTTTAATTATATTTTCTTTATACCTTTTAATTAAATTATTTTTAAAGTTTTCTCTTAATAATGTGATCTCTGATGATCCACGCTGATACCCTCAAAATTTGAACTGATTAAATCAAATCAAATAAATTAAAATATATCAATTAGCTTTAAAGTAATTTTCAATTATTTTGTTCCTCCTGCTCCTCGAGAATATGTACTGTTTTATACAAATAGTAGATAATAGTATTTTATTTATTTGAATAATTTACCAATAGTTATTTATTAGTTTTTTTTCTTTATTTTTAAATTTATATGTTTTAGCTTTAATTTTTTAGTTTATTACCTTTTTTTAATTGAAAGGTTTTAAGATCACTTTGAAGAGTATATTAATTTATTGTCAAAATTTCGAGTTATGAATTATTGTTATTATTTATTTTTATTAAACATTAATTGTTTCCTTGGGTGTTTATAAATGTTTAAGTTTCTGTTTCTATTTTTCAAATATTTTTATTTTAGAGAGTATTTTACTATTAAACGATTATTTTTAAAAAAGAAAAAAATCGTAGGGTTAATAAAATTTTGACTATGATTTACACTCCGTAATAATACATAATTTTTTAATGATATTTGTTAATTTTTGATTTAAATTACTAATATGGTTTTAATATTCACATATTTTGTCGTATTTTAAGTAAAATTAATTCGTATGAATAAGTTTTATTGAATACTTTTTTATCTAAATTATTTTTTTATTTAGCATTTTTATAATTTTTTTTAGCCTTATATTATAATTAAATAGCCGGAAATTGCGACATTTAAATCAAACATTCATATTTGTTTTATTTTTCAATTTTTTATGGAATATGTTTTAATTCTATACACCCAATAAAGTATTCATATTTTTTGTCTTTCTTTTATTAGATTTTTAAAAATAAATACTAAAGAAAAATATTGTCAATAATAATATTAAAAAGTTTCAATTATATTAGTTAATGTAATTTTTATACTTATATGAGATTAGGTCACCGAAATACACGCGCGGGAAATTTAGTATTAATTTAATTTATATTTTTAAGATTGAAAAAATTTAAAAATGCTAAGTTGACCTATAAATATTTAATATTTTCATAAATTAATTTATTTCTTTAATTCTTGTGTAATTATATTGCTGCACTACTATTTATTTTTAATTATTTTTTTTAAACTGACATATTAACATATTTACTAAATTTATAAAACCATATTTTTTTTGAATAAAAAAAACAAACATTTAAGACCGACGCACATTTTGATTTAAGCAAAAATGTTGAATTACATTACAGTTTTTAAAGACATTATGCGTATTAAATGGCTGAAAATTTCTGTTTGCCTTCCTAAAATATAAGGGTCATTCTTTTAATATTTTTATTTTCTGACTCGTTTAAATTTTAAAATTTGACTCTTTTAAGCTTAATCTTAAAAAAGTTTGTAAATTTTTCATAATTTTTTTCTTTTGAATTTTTGGCATCGGAACTAAGCAAAGTGTCGATGAGAATTAACTCCCCATTCCATAAAACAAATTGAATTGTGAACTTAAAGGGGAATAGTTTTATATATGGAATTAATTTATTAAATACTTTTTATAATAAACTATTTTATTTTCAATTAATACTAAAGTATTTTTTAACAAAGTTTATTTATTTTCTAGAAGAATTCTTATGAAATTTTTATTTTCATCAATGTATTTAAGATTTTATTAATTAGTTCAACTTCTAATTCTCACTTTAGATAAATATATAAGTATAATCCTTAAAAACCTTTAAAAATATTAAAAATTATTAGAATAGAGCCACTTTTTCATGACTTACTCGCAGTCTATGTCTATTAAGTAGACATAAAATCACAAAAATTAATGTTACATAATTACTGGTTCCATAATAAATTTTCAAGCATATATTTATTATTTTTTTGTATATGTATTTTTTTCTCATTCATAACTTATAATAAAATTCCAGTTTAATTCCGATAAGTACTTTTTCAATGAATTAAATTTATGTTAATTTTATTATTTGATGTTTTAAATAAACAAAGAAATAGAAAATAATTTAGATATTATTTATATATATTTCTTCTTTTTTTAGAAACAAAAAACAATCTGTCGAGTAACCAGGGTGTCAGTTAGGGAGTGAGTGGACCTCCTACACTGGGAGTTAGGCGATAGATTCTGTACTTTTGAATTGTGTAAATTAGTTTATTTCACAAAATCTTTACCTTTTTTTCTATATTTCATAATTTTCTTAATCCTTCTTTTGGCCTTTTTGGCTTTAATTATAAGATGAAGACGTCCTTTTAATAAATGAATTTAATAACACTTTTGTGTTTTAAACAATATATTTATTTTTTTGTAGTCATCGTCAATTTTTAGTATTATTAATCTAAGCATTTACTTTCAATTAAAAGCATATTTTAGTTGAAGTTTATTTTAAATGATAATGTTCATATATTCTGAGTCAGACAGTAGTTCCAAGTCTATTTTTGCATGGTTTTATCTAAAGGGTTTCCCTCTGTTAGTTATTTCATTTATACGAATATACATTTCGTTTCGTTATAATTGAGTTGCATTTAACAAATTGTCACAACTTTGAAGCCAAATGAACTTTGACATATATAAGGTTGATCTTTCTTTGATCTGAAGTAGAAGCGGATGCATTTCCATACGAATATTTTTATTTTTCAATAATTTTGGTTCATTTTTTAAGTTGAAATTAAATTTAGAATAATTTTGCAATGAATAAATTTTTGAGTTGATTTATTTTACTTTTTTAAATTAAAAATGCGCCTTTGTACTCTTTTCTAAAAGATAATTTTAATCTATAAAAAATTTTTTTTCATATTTATAATATGCTTTAAATTTAGAGTCCAATTTTCTTAACTTCTTGACTAAAAATTCTTTATTTAATAAATTATTTATTCTATTACTTATTTATTTATATTTTAATAATTATCATTTATAATTGATAATTACATAGTTTAATTTGAATTAGGTTAATTTATATAATTTTAGATTCTATAAATTTATGTCTAAAAATTATTATTTATAGGTATAATAGAATATTTTTTAGGAAAGACTTAAAAAAGATGAAATTATTGTAAAATTATTGAAAACTTTTTAATCTTTTATATGTTCAAAATGTTAATAATCATTTTGAAGAAATGTTTTTATTTTTATGTAACTTATTATGTCATTAGTTTATCATTATTGCATAAAATGCTTTAATGATATATTCGATAATCTTGCACTTCTGTCTGTGTTCATAGCCACCATGAGATAACAGTTGACGGTTTTTATTCGAAGTTAATTAAGAAAGTTAGGCAAAAAGAGCGGAATGATAATGTTTATTTATTTTTTTCTTTCCCGATAATGATTTTGGTAGCTAATGGTATTTTTTGTTAAATAAATATTAATCCTTTATTGGATGAAATATTATTTTTTTTTCTATTTGGGTCTTAGTATTTAGTTTTTAAATTTATTTATTTAGGCCCTGTTCATTAATTTAGAGTTCGTGTTAGATAATGTCTGCGAAGACTATAAACCGTCACCAATTCTTTGCGCTCTTGGTGCATTTCGGTCCGTATAATACCTCGAGAAATTCTTTAAAAAATTACATTCATTATTTCATATTCCATTGAAAGTTTTTAACTCAATGTATTAATTTTGTTTCTAAGTATAAATTAATTTTGGTAATAACTTATTCTCATTTTTTATTTATTTTTTGCTTTTAATTTACTTTTCTATTTATTAGGTCCATTAACGAGAATTTGAATTTAACCTATCAAATTATTTATATACATTATATTTTTACTTATTCTTCTTCCAAAATTTAAATAATTCCATTTCGATCTTTGGTTAATTTTTTAATAAAAGTATTTTCTTAAATTGTTCTTTGATTTTTATTTCTTGAAAATTGTTAAAAGATTTTTTATCCAAACACATTAATATCGAGGTTTATTGTGTCATTTTCTCCCTCGTTGTATAGATTTTCCTCTTATTTGTATTCCAAATTCATTTTTTGAATTTTTGGCTCTGAAAAAATTTTGAAATTATTTATTTTACTTGCTGACATATCATTTATTTGTCTTTTTTTTCATGTTGCTTATAAATCTTTTATTCGTTTATTTTATCCTTTTGTGCCATTTTTAATTGTGAATACTTTAAATTCATGTTGCGATGGGACACATAGACATTTACATATTCACTCACATAATAATATAAATTTATTTGATATTTATAATATTTGAGTGATGTAATGAATATGAATACTTCTCTTGTCTATTTTATTTCCTTTTTATCCATTTGACTCCAAAATAACTTGCTTTTATATTTAATATTGGAAAGATTAGCAATTATTAGGATAATAGAGAGTACTTTTTTTAATTCTATATCGTTCATTCATTATTTGCTTTCTTTTTCTGACTGTAAAATAGATTAATATTAAAACAAATATTTGAACTGCCAATTATTGTTTAATATTTGCCTTTTATTTTGACTAAGATAAAGGTAAAATTGACAACAAAAAGAAAATAATATATTTGTTTTGTTGTTTACTATAATATTTTTTATATTCAGTTTACCGAAAGTGAAAGCTATATACTTAGAATATAACGTTAGACATTGGGTATTTTGTTTACTTAGTTTTTCGAATTTTAGGGTTTAAAAGTGAAGTCAATATTAGAAAATTTAGGATATGCTGATAATTATATTAAAGGTTTAAATAGCTGTCGATTTTTAATTCAATTTTTATTTAAATTAAAATTATTTTATTCTTCAAAACTGTGTATTATTGTCTATTTAACTTATAATTTTTCTGTTTTAAATGATTCCAGCTTCATTATAATTTTGTTTAAATAAATAAATATCTAATTCATCGTTCTATTGACATTTTCATTTGATATGATTTTATTATTGTTATAAAAACAAATATCATCGAATACGAAAAAGAAAAATGTATTATATTTTAAAGAGCATTAATAAAGTTAAATTTTTAAAATTCATTTTTGTCATATTCTTTAACTCCCTCCACGCTTTTAATTTATCCATGCATCTTATTTTTTTATTTTTTAAAATAAGCCTCGAACACGCCCTCGTCTTTCAGATAAAGATTGTTCCTCCATACTAATATTTTTGGCATGTTCATATATTTTTTAATATTTGTCTTTGTGATTTTTTAAGTAGTTCATTTTCATTTTCTCTTTTATTCACATCATATTTATTTCAAACCTTTGCAAGTATTAAGTTTAATCATTCAATTTTCACAAATATTATTTGTATATTTTTAGAAATATTAAATTGCTATTGTAATGCTCAAATGATTTGAATTGGAAGTGTTTCAGCAATATTCACATTGAAATCATTATTTAAAACAGCTAAAAATTAATTTAAAATTTTCTGTTTTATTAACTGATTTTTTTAATCTTGTCACTTGTGTTCCGCACTTTTTTACCTCAATTATTTATTGTCATTATGCTTTAATAAAATAATAAATTATTAATATTTTTCAGTTATCAAACGAATTCCGTTTGTATTTTCTTATAAGATTTGCCATTAGAATTTATGTTTATTTTTCTCCGTCTTTTAAGTTCTTACTATATTATTGTTTTTTTTGTTTTGGTTAGTAATTCAAGAAATGACTTTCAAAAACCAGACCAGGAAAATTGGAATTTATTGCATGTGTTTTTGAGTCAAAGATTTTTTATTCGAATGTTTTTAAATAAATATATGGTTTTTTCATTTTCGAGTCATTAATTTCCTTTAATTTGTTTCTCTTAAAATTATTGATTTATTTTGTATGGTGTAAACAAATTTATTTCCTTACATTTTCGGAAAATCAAGCTAGGAGCTGCGATTCTCCTTGGTCGCATGCATTCGCTTGATATTAATACCATTTATTTCTTTAAATTATTTAAGGCGCTGATTGATACAGCCGGAGGAAAAATATCGAGAAAACTGTTAACATTTTAAAATTTATTTAATAATACATAATATCATTTTTATTTGTAATAAATCTCATTTACTCGATAGAATAATTTATTTTTTTTAAATTACATTTGGTAATTTTGTTTTGAAAATTTATGAACATTCAATTTTACTGCTTAAAAATTTTAAATTTGTTAATTTTTTTTTTGCTTTTGAGGACTTTTTATGAATATCCTTTGCCTATTTCAATCTTGTTTTTTAAGTTTGTTTATTTATTTTTTCTTTTATTTCTTTTATTAACATTTTTTGTATTATTTAAAAAAAATTCCCTTCATTTCAAACCAGAATATTTTTTTGGTTCTCAAATAATAATAATAAAAATGTTTTATTTTTTAAATTTTGCATATGTTATTTTTATTTAAAGTCAAATATATATTATTTTTTATACATTTATTGTATTAATATTTTATCTATCTCAGATGATGACCGCATATTAATATTATAAATACTTAGATTCAATGAAAAGTTTATTTATTTGAAATTATATTTTTTGTTTGTTTTAAATACTGACTGTTTAATAAAATTGCTTATACGGATTTTATTTCTTAAAAAAATTCTCACAAGATGGTTGCCCATTTTTCTAACATCTCAGTACGCGTCGCCATTTTTTAATTATTCGATGATTTATGAAAAATATTGTTCGTAAAAGTAATGCAATTATTAGAAAATTTTATTCGAAAAATTTTTATATATAATTTTGCTTATGCTTTATCATTTATTTTTATTTTATATAATAAGGACATAATTTGTTGATACTTAATTAAAATAAAATTTTAGTCAAGTTAGTTTATGTATTTTAATTATCTTATTAGAATTTAAATTAAAAAATGTTCATTAACACATATTTTTGGCACTATTTGTTTTAAATATTATTTTAAATAAAGTTAATAACTTCTCAAATTCTTGTTTAAAATTGAATAATTAAAACATTTAATATATTATTTACAAACAATAAAAAGTAATTGTTTTATAAAATAATTTTTGCTATAGTCGTCAGGGAAGGTTTTTGTTTTGATATTTATTTGATTTTTATGTGTCTATTTATACATTATTTCTCAGTTGAGTTGTCCCCAGATGTGTCGCTAATTGTTTATAATACCTTGAATTTTGTGTCTATAAAATTTATTACCAATTATTAATCTAAAACTTTTCACAATTTGGATCAAAATCAGTAGCACTCTAATTAAATGGCTTACTTTGGTGAATTATCTAAAATATTTATAAATTATGTTTCAATCTATATAAATTAATAAAGTCATCATCCGCTACAAACTTTTTGATTTATTTTCTAATTTTATTGATTTATTCATTTGAAACTCTCGACGAGGTAATCGTTAAGTGCTTAACATTTATTTTGGAATATTACTCTAAAATTTTTAATATTTTATTGTTTAATTATTTAACTTTATTAAATTTAAATAATTAAATAAATTTATCAAATAGGAATTGATGTGCAGTGAAGTAAGTGTGAGCAGTAATATTCTTCTAACAATTACTTATCATGAAATTATCGGGAATAAAGTTTTAATCAAGTGTGACTCATATTCACCAATTACATATCAAAAGGAATTGTTTTATTTGTATCTATAAATCACAAGTTTTTAACTAAATAAATCCATATTAATTTATATTTTTAATCTGAATATTATTAACAGTAAACTTCTATTCAAAGATAACTTATTAAATTCAAATCATTTATTTTATTATGTTTATTAAAATGTTTTTTAAAATTTAAATCAACAATGGTATAAAATTTTTATGTATTTATTTTTAAATTTTATGAGTTTATATATTAAGCCAATTTCTGATAATTTCTTATTCTCGGTCCATCATGGCTGTTACCGTCTTCATATCGAAAGTGTCAATATTTTTACATTTTTATATTTATTCTGTAATTTTATAAAATGAATGAACTCTGTTTCTTTCTTTTCCTTTTTGAATTTTCTTTTCATAAGTTTTATATTCTGGAATATTTGGTAGTGTATATATTTATCTCGTCATCAAAACTTTTCGAAGGTTTATTAAAAATAAATAGCAATTATTCAAAACTTTGGGTTATAACTAATAAGAAAAAATATTTATTTATTTCATTTTGATATGATTTTTGCCTTATTTTATTTATAAATTTTTAAATTTAAATTATTTTGTATAATAAATTTTCTTTTTTTGATGAGTATGTTGATTTATGATAAGCAGCCTTTTTGCTTAAATATTGTTTTTTTTGTACAATTATTTAGATTTCTATTAGCTTAATATTTTAGTTTACTATTTGTTCAGCTTTTTTTAATCAATAAGCGAATAACATTTAAAGATTAGCACCGCCACCTCTATTTTAGCTTTTAGGGTCTGAGTGTCATTTTTATATCATATTTTTATTTAACTTTTACTTACTTAATTATTTTTTTTTGTTTATAACAAATTCATTTTTACTTATTTTCTTAATTCGCTTAAGTTTTTTAAATAAGGCAGCTCCATTTGTATTGTTTTTCTTTTATTTTGCTGGTTTTATTTTATTAATACAATTAATCCTTATTTTTTTAACTTTCTTTAATTTTTCATCTTTCTTCAGTGCCAGAATAAAAATCCACTTAAACTATTTGAATTATGTAAGACAAAGCTTTAATTTAAACAAATAAATTATTCTTTTACTGCGCTAGTCGATATGCTCTTTTTAGACATTTGTTTGTGTAATATTCAAATGGTTGAGATTAACAATAATTTATGAACATAATTCTTTATGATTTGAAAACTTTTTTATGCTATGCTTTTATTGTTTTCTCGTTTAAAATTATTTTCAGAGATTGCATGTCATAGACTTAATATTTCAATTTGCGTTTTTTGATTTAAAATTATCACTTTTAGTCAAATTTTTTTATTTGCTCATGTTTTTTATTTATGAATGAACTATTTTTATTAATCTTGTTAATTATGTTTTTGGTATTATTTTAAATTTTATTTTTTGAAATGAGTATTCGGGTTTATGTTTTATGTTAATAGCATTAATTTTTATTTTTATTTACAATGTTATTTTTTCATTGTATTAGCATGTTTTACCCCGTTTTACATTTTGTGCGGTTGAAATTAATTATTGTATTTTTGGACCGGTTAGGTTTACCTTTTTTGTCGCATCCAACTTCACCAGTGAACAAAATTTCAAAATGTTTTGAGTTTCTTTGTTCTTTTTCAGATTTTCCCTTTGAATCATAAAAATTTGCTCTTTATTATTTTTTAAAATTTTTGTTTATTTTTTATTGTAACATTTTTTTAATTCAATTAAAATAATCATATTATATAGTGAATATTTTCATGACATACGAAATATAATTAGACGAGATGTCAAAAAATTTGCCCGAAAATTAAAATCATTGAATCTATTTTGTTTTAATATATATTTCCAATTCTCTCTCGTTCGATTAAAAAGTTGAATAACATATGTTTGCAACCTTTCAAATTTTTAATAAATGTTAAATCAATAATACTTTTAAGGTTTCACAATAGTTCCAACGATTCTCATCGTTTTAAAAAGTCTCGCCAAAATTTTGATTTTTTAATCTTATTTTCCCGTAAGTTTATTGAAGTCATAGCAAAAGTTATTTGATTTGTTGAAAAACTTATGAAATTGATAAAATTTCCTGGTTTATGTTGATTGAATGGGCTAATCTCTACTGGAGTTTTCTTGAGCACTTCTACGTCAAGAAGGAAATATAAAATAGTAATTTAAAAATTACTTCCTCAATTAAACTTTTTTAATTTAAGTTTGCCTTTAAATATGCATTATAATTAATTTATGCCTTTAAATATGTATTATAATTATTTGTTTTTACTATGTTTTCCTTGTTCTTTTGAATTTTAATTTTCGTATTTTTTATTAAAACAAAATAAATTAATGATTCGTTCAATTTATTAATTTGGTTCTAGTGGAGTGATAGACCGGGCGACGGGGAGATGGGATTACGGTAGTGGCGGCGATTCGCTCGCCGGTACAAGGGTGGAGGAATGGTATTGGGGAGGGAGAAATTATGGGAAATTTGAATTAATTATGATAAGAATTTTTTTAATATAAAATTGAATTGAAAGAGTATTTTATTTATTGTTGTTCAGTTATTAATTCACATTATTATATTTTGGACCGATTAGATTTACCTCCTTTGTAAAGAATTTCATTTAGTTTTGTATTTTTTTTACTTTGGTTTAATCAACTTTTTCTTTAATTTTCTTATATTTTTAACTTAATTTATTCAGCGTCTTATGCATAGTTTTTCATTAAAAAATTATTTTATTGTATTTTCGGGTTTTAATTGCTCTCTATTTTAGTTTTTCCGCTGTATAATTTTATAGTCGCAGTCGTAGTGATTTATTTTATTTTTTTTTCAATATTAAAAATTGAAATATTTTTAGCAAATTTTTTGGTTTATTTAGTTTATTTTAAAGTTATATGCAATTTATTTTTTAATTTTCTCTAGCATTTGCTTCATTGTCAGGGTGTCTTTGCAGTATTTGAAATTCATAGTTATGATTTTTAAAATAATTTTATAAATTCTAATATTTTATTTTGTTATTGTTTTAATTCAGCTAAATTTTTATTTGTTTTTTTGATAAGAAAACAAAGAATTAAAGATTATTTTTATAAATGAAAAAACTTTATATCTTATCATTTATTTTTAATAGATGTATATTATTTTAGATGTTGTAAAAGATCTGCTGACAATGAAGGGTGGCCAGGTGTCCGTGGGGTTTCCGAATGAAACTTGGTGGGTGGATAAAGCACCCATGGGTTCTTAAGAAAAGTGTTTTTATTTTCTGCGAAATGAGTCTGAGTGCGACATTATATTAGTGCTTCATTGCAACTTTATCTTTAAGATAATTTTTTCATTTTAATGAAATAAAATTAAAAATAAAATTTTTTTGTATCAATAATTTTTTTGATAATTAACATTGCATTAAAAGCAAAAATAAAAATTGTAAAATATATTAACATGCAGAGGATTTGAACCTGGGATCCAAAAATTTCCGAAACCCCACGGACACCTGGCCGCCCTCTTTTGTGAGTCTTAAAAAAATTAATTTAAATCAATTATTAAAGATAAATTAAAATAAACATTTGATTTTATTTTTCTATCTGAAATTCGAATTTTGCGTAATTTAAATTTAATTTTTATTTTCATTTAACGAAAATTCGTTTATTTATTCAATGTTTAATTAATTTTATCTAATACATTGAATTGCAAATTTGATTATTCTAAAAGTTTTATTTATTTATCCTGTGTTTATCCGCAAAAACTATTTTTATGCTAAAAAAATTTTTATAAAAATTGAATTTTAAATAAAATGAATCACGATGTAGACAAGACGCGTGGTGACGAAATTGACATTGGTCAGTGTCCTAATTGTTTGTGGCATAGAATGTATGTAGTAAGCGAGTTCAAATATTAATTTTTGAGTTTTTAATAAATACTTTTAAAAAAATTTTGGGCTGACATTCGCGCGCTTACCTTTTCAACGTTATTAAAATTAACATGGTTTTTAACAAAATATTTTGTATAATGTTTAGCCAAATTAATAAACGTATAAAGAAAGTGAAAAATCTATTGAATTAAAGACAATTAAT
Source organism: Heterodera schachtii (assembly GCA_023374025.1). Taxonomy (NCBI): domain Eukaryota; kingdom Metazoa; phylum Nematoda; class Chromadorea; order Rhabditida; family Heteroderidae; genus Heterodera; species Heterodera schachtii. The sequence continues at coordinate 220,137 of SIJG01000058.1, read as the reverse complement.
TGATTTAATTTTTTTAATCTTATTGGATTTTAAAAATAATCTAACAGACGCAGTAATGTTTTATTTATTGCGTCGCATTTACTTTATCGAGTGTAGATAGACTGCTTCTGTTGCTTACATGTCATCATTCCTTCTGCGAAGTTTTGAAAAATAATCTTTATTTTACTAAATATCGATGAGGTAAAAATTAAATATAGAAATAAAATACCAGAGGAGGTAAATTATAGTTTAATAAATATTTAGGTATTAATTATGTATAATTTATTTTTTAAGATAAAAATGTTAATTTATACAGAATCAGCACATTTTTTAAATCATTTTTTCTTTGTGTTTATTTATTTGTTTTTGCCCTAAAAAATCATATCATTTATTTTAATTTTTATTTGTTTGCTCTCCAATTTAGATCACATAGCCTGAAAATAATTGGCACAAAAATTAAGGATTGAAATTCGCAGTTTACCTAAATATTGTTGTAGGCCATATCATGAAAAAAATCTATTGCTATTTTTATAAAATGGATTTTGTTTATTAGGAACTAATTTGGCTCAAAAACGATATGTTTTGATAGGAATTAATGGCGTTGTTGAAGAAAGCCTCTTTAATAATCATTCGGCGAGATGCTGTTGAAGCAATTTTTTTGAAGTTTTCCAAAACTATCAATCGCACCCCCATTATGTTTATTTGTGGTCAAAAAATATAACCATGTAAAGATAAAATAATTATTAATGAAGATTGTTAATTTCTATAAATGATTTTGCCCAATAATTCACTGTCTTCCAACTCCGATTTTTTTTGTTATTTTAATTTAAAAATTCTAAAAGTAATGAACCTTCAGTGCCGATAGCACCGCTGCCAAAAAATTTGAAAATTTTGGATTGAATTGTTAGCAGCTTTTGACTAAATAATGCAACATTTTGAGATTTTTGAATTTTTGAAAATCCAAAGATTGAGGGTCCCAGTGGTGCTAATAATAGGCAAAATTTTTTCAATTAATATGCATTTGTTAACAGATTTTTTACAAATCTTATGAACTTAATACCCGACCACTCAAAGCATGGACAAAAAGAAACAGGATGCCAAAACCAAAAATTTTAAAAAAATCTCTTATTCAGAAATTTATTCAATAATCAAAAAATTGCCCAATAATTTACTGTCTTCCACTCAGATTTTTTTTTTATTATTTTATTTTCAAAATTCCAAAATTATTGAGCCTGCAGTGCCAATAGCGTCGCCGGCGAAAAATTTGAAAATTTGGATTGAATTGTTAACAGATTTTGGCTAAATAATGCAGCATTTTTAGATTTTTGGATTTTTGAAAATCCAAAGAATTGAGGGTCACAGAGGTGCCGATAAGCGGCAAAATTTTTCATTTTTAACGCATTTATTAACAGATTTTTTCAAAACTTATGAATTAATTAAAATGGGGTGCGATTGATAGTTTTGGAAAACTTCAAAAAAATTGCATCAACAGCATCTCGCCGAATGATTATAAAATAAAGAGGCTTTCTTCAACAACGCCATTAATTCCTATCAAAACATATCGTTTTTGAGCCAAATTAGTTCCTAATAAACAAAATCAATTTTATAAAAATAGCAATAGATTTTTTTCATGATATGGCCTACAATAATATTTCCTAAACAATTAAATTATTTGATTATGTTTCCTTTATCATTTTAATGACTGCTTTTTTTAAATATACATTTTCGTCTCATGCCGCAAAGCAAACTTCTTTCATGTTGTCCTCTAACAATAAGTGTCGGGTGCATAGACATTTTGTTTATGTATAAGTATTATTTTTCGTAATTAGTCTATTAATTATAACGGATTTATTTAACTGCCTGCGGAGTTTTGGTTGACAATCAGGTCATTATATTTTATTGTTCAAGTCAATATTTATTTATTAAATTAATTAATAAATAATTTCTAAATAGATGAAATAGTTAGGTTCACTCAGACCTGTTAATTTTCCTAAACTTCTAATATTAAAGTTTTTAATTTTGTACATTATTTCTTTAGCATCTTAATAAAAATAAATTAATATCAATTTACTTCATTTAATCATTTAATTTTTTAATTTTAAATTTTGAATAAATAATGCATAAGAAAGTAACTTTTAAAAAAACAATTAATATAAATATTTGCATTGGTTTGATGCGAATTTTTTGTCAACCAAATGATAATTTGTTTT
>SIJG01000058.1:196129-213624 GCA_023374025.1 Heterodera schachtii | reverse complement strand
CATTACCTAATTGTTTTCCCCATTTTCTCTTGTGCTGGTTTATAATAATAAAATTCCTCAAACGCCGCGGACATATATCCGAAAGCGAGGCGGAAACAATCATCAATGAAATGCAAAATTTCCCACGACAATCATCAATATTTTTTCACTCAAAGTAGGATGACAGTGTAGCTAAGCTGGTAGTGACATTGTTTAGTTACGCCTTTATCTTTTTGATCATTCCCGCGGCGGTGGCAAATCAAATAAAGGTGAAGTTATTAAATTCATTTTCACCATTTCATTTTTTTTCAAATGTCTATATTTTTATTTTAGAAAAATGTCTCCTCGCGACGATTCGACCAGTCAAAACATGCCCGAAATCAACAGCGCACAACAACCACGACAGCAGCCCGATTTGGAGCCCGAAGTGCGCGCACAAATTGAGAATGCTGAGGAAAATCTCCTCTTGAATTGGATGCGGGAGGAGCCGGGCATTGTATGTTTATTTAATTCAAATAATAAAATTATTATTTTTTAAATTTAAATTTAGTAAATCGAAATAAAAAAAATTAATTTCAGATTCGTTTTCTATTCGGTGAGCGAAGAGTAATCAAAAAAGTACGAAATATTTTGACTCAACAATTTTGGCCCTATCTTTCTTGAAATTCAATAAAATTTTTCGAAATTTAACAGAATAATAGAGTATTCTTTGGGCTATCTTTTCATACCAAGCGTGGAGTGAATTAATTTAAGTTTCAACAATTTCATGCTTTTAAACGACCTTACATTTTATGGATGACCATAAAAATATGACCCTATTAATTCCTTCATAACTTTTTTTATAAATAACCTATTTTAATTTTGTTTATATCAAAGATAGCCCAACGATTACTCTATTTTTAGTTAAATTTCGAAAAATTTTATTGAATTTCAAGAAAGTTAGGGTAAAATTGTTGAGTCAAAATTTTACGTACTTTTTTGGTTACTACTTTTTGCAAAATTTATCTAGATACTTTGAGCTGTCGCTAAATACTAAATTCATTAATTTGACTAAGTTTAAGCTAAGTTATGATTTATTATTTAGCAGACTAAATTAAAATATAATTAAATTTATTTATTACAAACATTCAGACTTTGTCACTTCGGCTCACCACGATTCATTCTAATTTTTTGGAATAAAACTTTTCAGAAAGTGGTGAGGTTATGAAAATTAAAAAAAAAACTTATTCTAAAATTAGCACTGGTGAGCATCTAATTAATATCAACACCTTTGATAATTTGGCACAGATTTATGAACATATTTTTGCCAAAGTTGTACGACCCAAATCTCTTAAATCGCTGGGATATATCGATCGCACCGCACAACTGAATTCACAAGTCTTGAAAAAATCTGTTAAAAAATCGCATTAAAATTGGCACTTACCGGCACCTCCGTACCACCAATTAATTAAATCCTCAATATGAACTAAATTATTTTTAAATAAATGTAAATTAGGAAAAATTATTTGTACATATAAAAACACGCTAAAATTCTTATACAATTTTTTCTGCGGCTTTGTTTTTGATGAGATAGGCAAAAAAAAAACATAATTTAATTCAGAAACTCATTTTAATTTCAACTACTTCACTATTCGTCATTAGCAATAATTTCTGTATTTTTCTTTTGAACGTGCTTGAAAAGGAAAAAAACATTAAAAATTGACTTTTCAATGCAATAAATTTTTTGTTGCACATAATACAAAAAAAGATAGAATTACGATTAAATTAAATGTTTTTAATATTATTTAAAAAAATTTGCAATGATCGGAAAATGATTTACGAACTTGGCGGATCTGTTTTATGAAAGAAAACTGGATAATTTTGGATAAATAAAAAATGAATGAACGCATAAAGCTACAAAGATGTAAAATTACAGAAATAATAAAAAAATTATAAATGTTTTATCAAGACTAATATTGTAATAAATAAAATGAAATGGCTATTATTAGATTTTTTGAATATTTTCTTCTTCCAATTTATTGCCATTTATCTGTTTTAATATAGATATATTTAAAACTCTATTAAAATAATAAAAAATAATATATGCAGAATAGTTAAAGAATGTAAGAATAATATTATTATGAATGTTGATTTTGTGAATTTTTGGCGATTTTTTATAACTTATTTAGTCGAAAAAAATAAAAATAAAATATAAACGAAAATTTAGCGAATAAATAAAAATTTGATCGAAACATCGAAATCAGGACAAATCTAATAAATTTATAAACTATTTTCATTTTGATGTCGCATTTATGCTTTTCTTCTTCCATTTGGATATAAATATCTTCTAATTTCTCTATTTCTTTGCCTTGCCGCCATTCTCAAACCTTTACTATTACAAAATATGATATATATTACCAAAACAAAAACTAATTTTTTAATAGGGTTATTAATTCATAGAATTTATCACCGAAAAATATTATGTAAATAAATGACCCCAAAAAATTCCGAGAAATTGCAAAAGGAATAATTAAGTAATAATGCATATTTTCCCTATTGAGAGTGTGATTTATTTCATTTGTGGCTATTTTTGTTTAATTTGACATTTATTTTGTGATTGACACTTATTTTGTGATTTTTGACTATCATTTATGTTTTATTTTCATTTTTCATTTTATTTGGTTTTTTACATCACTGTAAGAGTGCAAAGCACCTTGTGGTTTGTTCGATAAATAAATAAATAATAATTATTTATCTATGTATTAACTTTTTTTTGCTTTTATATGCCTCAGACATGAAACTTTGAAATGAATTTATTTAATTTGTGGATAATTCCATTATTAGTATTTAAAAATAATTAATTCGGTTTAAATTATATTAATCAAATTATCATGGTGTCTGAATTCTATAAGTTTGGTTCGCGGCTTCTTCAATTATTTATCATTTTCAAATGTTATCCGACATATGACTTGAACTTTGTAGAAATTATTTTATTTTTTTAATTACGAAATCCTTATTTTTTTTAAATTATATACACCTAAAAAATTCATTAGAACTATTCTTTTTATGCTTTATTTTTCGTTTTGTTTTAATTTACTTGTGTAATTAATTATTTATAAAAATGAATTCTATTATTTTTTGTGTTTAAATTACTTTTTTTACATTTTAGTTCATTTATACCATTTAGATCCTCAATTTCCTCAATTATTTTAATATTACACGTTTATTTATATAACTTTTATATAATATATTTTGAAGAATATCACGAGTAGTGTATGGCACATTAAATCGTTCCAAATTCGCCCCAAGTCACATATGCAACTCTCCGTCCTACACCACACACACAGATATCATACGCTCTGCGTACATATAGAACAACCGTTGCTACATTTGTTCACCTTGATTTCGTTTGAATATTTTCTAAACTTTTATAATCTTATGTGCTATTTATCATTAAAAGAAATTAATACAGATTAGTTTGTTTAATGTTTAAAAGCATTTCAATAATTATTTTTATTTATATATATTAATTTTTGCTCCAATTGTCAGTGAACATTAGAGTTTTTGAAATTTTTACCTTTTCTAAGTTTTTCTAAAAAATCATAATAACAAATTTCTTTATATTATATTTTATGTATATTTTTAGCGATTTTTCTTATATATTATGAATTAAATTATTTAACAATATTGCTTTATTATTTTTCTCGGTATTTTCTTTTATTTATTTTTATTGATTTCCTAATTGTGTTGCATTATTGGCTTTTTATTAGACAATTTTTAGAAAATTTTTCTTTACTTTTTTTAAGTATTAAATACGACATGGTCAATGCATGGAAAGAAAGGTTCGACCAGTGTTGGACCCTTCACGATTGCACAAAGGTCTTCTGCAGAAAATCCACCATGGATTCGCTCACGCATTTTAAATAAAGAAAAAGAATTACATAATTATAAAGAAAAAACTAGTTTTTGTGTCGTAATTTGATTTAAGATAATTTTAAAAATAAATTACATATTCTTTTTCAATCTATTTTATCAATCAATGCCTATAATTATAGCATTTTAATAGATTTATCTTTACCTATACTTAGTTTAATAAGGGGAATTTAAATTTAAATTATTCTTCTTTGATTCCGCTTTCTTGCAAATTGTTAAAAAATATTGTCTAAACACATTAATATAGAATGTTTGTGTTAATGTAGGCTTTTATTTTTAGTTTTTAATTTTTAATATTTTAGGTTCTGTACTCGTTCCATCAATTCAACTCAAAGTCATCAAACTTTTATTTATATATGATTTTTGCTAATATATAATTTTTTATAATATAATTAAAATTAAAAGCATATAATCTCGCTATGATGGGTTTTTTAATCCCCTTGCTTTTTTATATAAATTATTGTTTTTATTAATTCTTTGTAGAAATCATTTCTAATTTATTGTTTCTGTGTTTTGTCAAATTGTTAAAATTGAATATCATAATTAAGAATAATATTTATATATTTTTTTTACAATGTAATCTTTAAATAAATTTAAAGGGAATTATATGTTTAAATAAATTTTTTACTTATCTACATTTTAATAAACGTAACTTCATTATAACTAATCATTTAATTAATTTTATTATCATATTTTTATGATATACACCATCGATTTCATATATACATTTTTTTGCTCTACTTATTTTCATATGACTTTTTAAATGACTAAACAAAAATTTTTTCAGAAAAAAAAAACAACAACTTTTAACAATTTTATCTGCAGAAAATCCACCATGGATTCGCTCACGCATTTTAAATAAAGAAAAAGAATTACATAATTATAAAGAAAAAACTAGTTTTTGTGTCGTAATTTGATTTAAGATAATTTTAAAAATAAATTACATATTCTTTTTCAATCTATTTTATCAATCAATGCCTATAATTATAGCATTTTAATAGATTTATCTTTACCTATACTTAGTTTAATAAGGGGAATTTAAATTTAAATTATTCTTCTTTGATTCCGCTTTCTTGCAAATTGTTAAAAAATATTGTCTAAACACATTAATATAGAATGTTTGTGTTAATGTAGGCTTTTATTTTTTAGTTTTTAATTTTTAATATTTTAGGTTCTGTACTCGTTCCATCAATTCAACTCAAAGTCATCAAACTTTTATTTATATATGATTTTTGCTAATATATAATTTTTTATAATATAATTAAAATTAAAAGCATATAATCTCGCTATGATGGGTTTTTTAATCCCCTTGCTTTTTATATAAATTATTGTTTTTATTAATTCTTTGTAGAAATCATTTCTAATTTATTGTTTCTGTGTTTTGTCAAATTGTTAAAATTGAATATCATAATTAAGAATAATATTTATATATTTTTTTTACAATGTAATCTTTAAATAAATTTAAAGGGAATTATATGTTTAAATAAATTTTTACTTATCTACATTTTAATAAACGTAACTTCATTATAACTAATCATTTAATTAATTTTATTATCATATTTTTATGATATACACCATCGATTTCATATATACATTTTTTTGCTCTACTTATTTTCATATGACTTTTTAAATGACTAAACAAAAATTTTTTCAAAAAAAAAAACAACAACTTTTAACAATTTTATTTTGAAATATACAGTTGGTCTTTTCTATGGTAATTTGTGGCGCTTATCAAGAACATGATTGTAATTTTTCAAAATACCCAACTCCGAACTCGAAATGACTTTTTCTTTGAAAGTTTCAGGGGGCTCATAAAACTTTTATTAGAAAATCAATTAGTAAAATATTAATGAACAAATTAATTTGAATGCAAAGAGGAAAATGAAAATGGATTTAGTGGGAAGGAGGGCATTTGATGGAGAAATGCATTGATGTGGTGAGGGCAATGCCAATGATGCGAAGAGTGAAGGCTCGCGTCGTTTTGTGTCGATTGGCTATGGATTCAGCGAGAGAGTGAGAAAGAATTAGAGAGACTAATTAGCCAAGTGAAAGAAAGAGAATGAGCGAGTAAGAGAAGAGAGACAGAGACAATGAAAGATAAGAGGTAGAGAGATATAAAATGAATTAGTGAAGAGAAAAGAGAGAGAGAGTGAAAGAGAGAAAATAGGAGAAAATAGAAAAATATTAACAAAGAAAGTGGCGCTGAAATAATAGCAAAAATAGTGGCGAAGAAAGTTTAATACGGCCGAAAATTCTTGAAATTTGTGATCCGACTTTTTATGAATCAATTTTTGAATTTTGAAGAAATTTTTTCTTTTAGCATAGAAACCAAAAATTTTGGAAAATATTGCTTTGAGGTACATTCAAAACTGCTAGAAAAGAGTCATAATCGATGTAAAAAGGTCAGAAATGGGTAGGAAAAATAGAATTACGTGCTAAATAAAGCTTTTTGGGTCGGGGCTAAAATCACTGCTTTCCCTCAACAAATATTTCCAAGTCGGAATAAATCACTTTTATTAAAATCAGCAACAATAAAGAGGGAAAAGTCGGAGGAAAATGTTGACCAAAATACAAATATGAAAGTGCACTGCCAACAGAAATGAATTGCAGGAAAGATGGGGGAACATTTTCTGCTGGAAAGGATGGCAAAATATAGATTAGGCGAGAGACTACAATGACAGACAATTAGATAAAAATTATGAGGAAACAACATAATTAAAAACAAATTAAACGCCAAATTTCAAATACTAACACATCCCGACCCTCCAAGAAAAAGGCGTCCCCTGCCTTTCTTGCTCATTCGGCATCCGATAGGTGGTGGGCGAGTTCAGCATGTGCCGGCGTCCGTCTCCTATCATTCCACGGTCGGGCTTTTTCGGGCGCTTTTCTCCGCGATAAAAAATTCTTTGGCCAAATTTGGTGTTAGTCTCGCCGCGATGGAATGGTGATTGGGGACGATAATCAGGGTGGCGGTCACATAGACCCAACCTCCCATTTGCCGACGAAACCGTTTTTGGGCTCACCTTCCCCCTACCCAAATTTTCAGTTGTCCCTAACTGAATTTGGCCATAATTTTTCCTTCTCCAAACGCGCTTCTTCGCCTTGTCATTGGCCATGTCCACTTCCGTTTCAACCGGACTCAATCGTTGTTTGTTCGCAGCAATTGCTCCAAAATTTTCAGAATTTTTGATCGGCATTTCCTTGGTTATCAGTTGGGGCACGAACGTCTTGTTGAATAATGGCCTCCTTTTATTGTCCACAGCATTTCGAGTTGATTTCTTCTCCACCACTTTACCTTTCTTGGTACCAGTGTCGTTTTTTGGGTCCGACTTATGTTTATTCCCCTTTTTCTGCCCTTCTCTGTTGATACTGGTGTTGCCATGGCACACGAAGGTTTTGAAAGTGATCAGAGGCGAATTTTCGGGCTTCGAAGCTGGCGAAAAGTCTACAATGCGGCAGTTCACTGCGTCAAGCATTTTGAAACCTAATTGGTCCATGACATTTGTGCCGAAAAGCAAATCATAGCCAAAGGTCGATTGGGCCACAAAAACACGGATTTTCGCTTCTAATGGTCCTCTCTGAATTGGCAAAGCAACAATTCCAAAACATTTCACTTCCTTTCCATTTATGTCGATGATCCGGCTTTCAGAGCGGGTGACGATGTCCTTTTGGCTTACTTTGTCCATGATTTCTAAGAAGAATTTGGCCGAAATCAAAGAAATTTGGGAGCCGCCGTCGAGCATTGCATCCAATTTACGTCCAAACACCGAAACTTTGGCTGCCAAAATTTTACCAACCGCCGGGCTTTCTTCCATAAATCCACACTTCTCCGACTTATTCGTTGTGTTTCCGAAGAATTTCTCAATTTCGGGACGGTGTTCCAAATTTACGGCACCAATAAATAAATTTTCCTTTTTCGGCGGTTCATCATTTTGCTGAAAGTGAGAATTTTGGTTCCTGAATGATGCTGATGGCTGGAAATTGCTGATTGGATTGTCCTGGTACGTCTGATATTTTGGTTGTGAAAAGCAATTTCGAGAAGTGTGTCCGACTCGGCCGCAACTATAGCAAACAATATGCCTTCTTTGTTTTTGGAAAGAGCCGTTGTTTTGGCTACTTTGCCAAGAATTCCGTGCGGCATTTTGAACTGCCTCGGCTCGTGCCGCTTGTGCGATGAAATCGTCGAAGGATGATCCTGGTTTACGAGTCATCTCTAAAATGGTAGCCAATTCTGGGTTAGGGAGGGCCCTAATGAAGTGCATGGCCGAATATTCGTCGTACAGATGTTCAGTGAGGCCGGGATATGCGCAGCGGACCAACCACGAAACACGTTCGCCGAGCTGATCAACCGTTTCGTTCGGCCGAAGCCAAATTCCTTTCATCAATTGATCTAATGCTGTCAGTTGTGTGGCATCTGTGTCGTCTAACTGTCGTATGATTGCTCTTCTGATCAGTTGATAATCATGGCGATTTTCAGCAACCGCGGAATTGAAAGCTCTCTCAGCTTTGCCAAAACATTTGGAACGCAGAGCCCGCAATCGCTTCGACTCGGGCCATTCTTCTGTCGCAATATCAAATTGCTTGAAAAAGGCGTTCACTGAATCAGATCCTTTGCTGCCATCCAAATTCGGAATTGTGTTGAGAGTCATGGTATATGAAAAACCATCGAGGCTTCGAATTGCCTGCGCCATCATGCCATCAAATACCAGACCGGCGTGGAGGTGGGAATTTGGCTGTGTTTGTGGAATTTGTGGTGGTCGGGCCTCATTAAAAATTGGCCTTCCGATTTCTCTGTGGCCAATGTTCATTTTTCCGTGTCTCGCCAAATCGGCATTTCCATCTTGTCTGATCTTTACTTGAAGAAGTCGACGCCGAATTTCGTTTTCATCCATTTCAATCCCGTCGATTTCGTTGGTTTCCTTCGTGTATAATTGGCGAATTGGTCCGGCGAATCTGCTCGAAGTTGTGTTCGGTCATCCCTCTAAGCGGCGGTGATAAAATTCGGCGTTTCGAAATCCAAGACGTTCGCAACAATGCGTTAATAAGTCGGTACCAAGTCCTCACTTATCGCAGCAATGCGTTAGCAGTGGGACGAAATCGGTGAAATTCGCAGCAATGCGTTAAAAAGCAGAACCGCAGCAATGCGTTTGTTCTTTCCGCAACAAAAAATGAATGCAGAACCGCAACAATGCGTTTGTTCTGGACGCTTCTCGAATCGGCTTCTCCTCAGTAGTCAAAAATCCCACAATGCCGGCACAGCTAACTCTTCGCCAGGAGCGCCACGTGCTAAATAAAGCTTTTTGGGTCGGGGCTGAAATCACTGCTTTCCCTCAACAAATATTTCCAAGTCGGAATAAATCACTTTTATTAAAATCAGCAACAATAAAGAGGGAAAAGTCGGAGGAAAATGTTGACCAAAATACAAATATGAAAGTGCACTGCCAACAGAAATGAATTGCAGGAAAGATGGGGGAACATTTTCTGCTGGAAAGGATGGCAAAATATAGATTAGGCGAGAGACTACAATGACAGACAATTAGATAAAAATTATGAGGAAACAACATAATTAAAAACAAATTAAACGCCAAATTTCAAATACTAACACAATTAGGGGCGCGCTTGCCCTTTTCAGGCTGAGAAAGTGCCGGAATTAATCGCCAAATTATGTGCCAAAAGATGAAAAAACTGCTCAAAATACGTAAATTGTTCAAAGAAATCATCATTCTTTATCCATTTTCCTAGCACAATTTCAAATCAATCATTTCAATGTCTTTTCCGTTAAAAAGCTACCGGTGCCGATAGTGGCAGCCAGAAAATACAAGCTTTTTGGCCATTTTACCAAGAATTTAATGCCAAAGCAGATCGAACTCGCAAAAGAAAAAAGCAATTTTTTAAATCGCCAAAATATATACCAAAATCTTAAAATACAAATTATTTATAAAGCAAAATTTTATACCTTAATTTTTTCAAGTTTTAATTTTATATATTTTTTGTAAATTTTTAAGTAAATAATTGACACTTTTATGAATTTATTTTTTAAATTATTCTTCTTTCTATTCACGGGATTCCATCTCTCATAGAAGTCTCTGTTCTTTCAATAAGTAAAAAAGAATTGCTTATCCATGATGTATATGTCAATTTCTTTTAAGTTTAAATATAAAAAAACTATATTTACTATGTTTATTTATCCATTTATATTTAAAGTTCTCGCTTATTATCAAACTTGATTCTTAAATTACTTCGGAATCTTCCGAAATATGAACTAAAAGCTTAAAAATGGCCAAATATGTACTAACTGCCAAAATAAAAATTTTTAACCTTCAAAAATTACAAAAAAGTGTTTATATTAAAGCAGCAAATGATTATAAGACCGAGGGATCGGTCAAACATCGAAAAATGCTAATAAAAAATAAATATATAAATTAATTTTGGTTCTTGGAATACTTTTTTAGTTCAATTTAAACCTTGACCGAAAAATTAGATAAAATTTTCCGTAGCTACGTCAACTATTAAAAACTTAGTACCAAGAACTGAGGCAAAAAAAATCAATTGAGAAAAAAAATAGGAAAAAATATTGTTAATTAAAGCAGCAAAATTCATACTATAATTGAAATAATTTTGACAATAATAAAAGCATTAATAAAAATTTCATAATTTTTAATCAAAAAATAACAAAGAAATAAAAATATGTTTAGGTTTAAGAAGCTTCCATAATAATAGTCTCTTGTTAAAATTGGTGATGTTAAACTGTAGATATAATTAATTGTTTTTTTAATGGAAAAAACAGATTTTTACTAGAAATCATATTTTTTTTAATTTCTTTATTACTTCGCTATTTCAAAATATTTTAACATTCGTTTATTTAACTAATTTATTTGAAAAATACAGCTTTTTCAGTTAATTAATTAAAATAAATTAATTAAAATTTTTTTTATTTGAATCTAAAAATTTTTTGAACATTTATGTAAATGATTCAGAGTAATTAGTATTCTTTAATTTATTCGCTCCAGTTAAAAAACAATATCAATATCTGATGTTTTTTAAATATTGATAAAGTTCTTCGGTCAGTATTACTTTCATATTTTTTCAATTACCTTTAATGATACATATTTACATTTAGTATTTATGCCCTTATATAAATATATATTTTTGATTTTATGTTTAAAAAAATTTTTTAGATTTTTTTGAAACAGGTTTCTTCTATATATAAAGATTTCTATAATTATATATTTTCAACTTCATATGTTTTATATTTTAAAATCTTTATTAAATGCAAATATATAAAGCCAACTAACAATATTGTAATTATTATAATTTGCATCACAAGTTTTTTTCAAAATCCCGTAGCCTAATTCTTTTCATTTTATATTCGCATTTTCTTTTATTTTTGATCTTCTGCGCATGACAATTTTATAATTAATTAGATAAACTTGATTTGAATTTATTCATTCGATGTCACAAACTTGTCAAGTAAGGATTAATTCTTTTTACTTAAATTGTGCGAGTGAATTATTGTAAGTAATTTGTTTTCTTACAATTTTAATATATACCAGGCGATGGCGCTAAAATTCGGTGCTTATCTGTTTATAGTTGGCCCATTTCTTGCATTTTGTCGAGCTCTCTCGGTGTCAATGACACCGCCAACCGACGCATGGGGGTATACAGAACCCATATGACGAGCAATACTGAAGCCAATCTACAATATTTCATAATTTTAAGTTTTAATTTTTTGTATGATATTCAAAAAACTTTAATTGTTATTTTGGCTTTCTCTTACATAATTTTTTTTAATAATTTATCTTTTTATATTAGTTTTTATGTAATTTCTTTAAGATTTATTAGGTTTACATTCTTCATATCCCAAATGGACTGACTCTTCATGTAATGCCAACTTGCTCCAAGCGAACATTATTTGTCTTCCTTTATTTCACTAATTAAATTTCATTATTTGTTAGATTATTTCTTAGATAACAATAATTTAATTTTTTGCATATAACTATATTAAACAGTCAATGGCCAATCGGATAACTTGTCTGCTTAATGTAGTCATACAGATAAATTTGCTTTTATCGTCGTCATGCATTATAAAAACTAAAATTTTTTAAAAGTCATATTTATTGCATTAATTTTAAAGAGAAATTTAGTATAATAGTCAATTTCATGTTTCAATGAAAAATTTACTAAAGAAAAATCCTGATCAACAAAGAATGTTTATATGACTACTTTAAGGCATTAGTTTAATCATTTAGTATTTTATTAAACTTTAATATATTACGCTTGCTTATTTGTGTATTTCCCGTACATTTTTAAAATGAATTTTACATTATTTTATAGACGAAAACTCTAATTTTTCAAAAAAAAAATATTCATTAAGAAACGGAGTAATTTATAATTAATAAATATTATTTTCTCTTGTTTAAAAACTTATTTTTAAAATAAATTACTGGTTATTTCCATCAATTCCAGCAAAGGCAGAGTCGTCACCTTCATCAAATCAATCCTATTTTAAATGTGTCATTGAGCAGGAATATTATCAATGTAATTTTTTGATAAAATTTTTGCTGTCATTTATTTCATTCAAAGTTTCTTTATGAGTAAGCTCAAAATGTTACCTTTTCATTCAAATTTTCTTTCGAAAAAATAGCATTAAAAATTTCGTATTAAAATTTTTAGAATATAATACATTTTTTGTTTTTTAATGCATTAATTATAGCCAACATAATAAATTTATTTTATAATTGATTAAATTTAATAGTATCATTTCACTTTTTAGTATTTTCTTGATAACTTCCTTGATTTCCGAAGTATTTTAGTGTTTTCCTTACCTTAATTTTGATCAATTACATTTCTTCCTTTACTTTAATATTTTAATAATTATTGTATATGTTTAGATTTTTGTAGCATCAACGCATTTTAAAAGTTTGGTTTTTATTATTTTGGTTTTTCATTTATAATTCATACTTAATTATTCAATTCCCCTGTAAATATGTATTTTATTTTAGCTTTTTTTATATAAGGTTTTTTTAGTTTTTTAATTTTAATAAAATTTATTAGAAATATGATCCATCTTTAATTTATAATTAATGTTTTTTAATTTAATGTATTTGAAATATAATATTTTTCATGCAAATGGTTTAGATTTAATTATTTATTCAATCCGATTCTGCTGTTGCCAAAGATATAACGATTACTTCATCAGGCCAAAAAGTGAAGAAATGCTCAAAACATAAATTGTGAGTGCACCAAGAACAGCCAAAATAAAAAGGGGACAACAATTTACAAGAACATCAATATTATTAAGCTGTTCTCTCTATTCATAATTATGCAGATTAATTATATTGTTCATGATATTATTTTAAATTCTTGCACCATTTCCATTTTAGTTTTATTCTAACGAATATTTTTTCCTTAGTATTTAAGAAATTATTTTGTTTTTTCATACTTTATTATTTTAGAATTCTTTCTTTGAATTTAATTTTACCTTTTTTAAATTTATTTAATATTATAAGAAATACTTTTTTGTATTTTTAAATATAAAGGCATCTTTTACACTTGTCACAGAACCAGGTTATCAGTAGAGCATTATGTGTGAATGTATTTTGTATGTAAGAAAATTTTTACCTGCATCTTTTCCCATTTATTCTGTAAGGGAAGCTAATTTTATTTTAACATAGAATATTTTTGTACACAACTTAATTTTTGGTTCTTTGAAATTGTAGAGTTTATTTTATCGGATTTTAAATTTAATTTAAAAGGTTTTTTACCAAAGGATGTAATTAAGAAATGTTTTTCTGTTTATTAATTTAAATTATTGCTTTTGTGGCAACTGGCAATGTAAATATTTTAACTTTTTTAAATTTTTCTTTTTTTACTATTAACAGCATCAAGCATTATTAACAATTTATATTTTTTGCTTAATGTTTAGCCTAAATAAATTTTTTTATTATTATTATATTAATAAACTTGTTTTTTAAATTTCCTATTTTATTGAATTCATCTTTTTTCACGCATAAATTTTTCGTCTTGTATAAAGTATACACGTGCACCAGTGACATTTTAGATTTGTTTTTGACTCTTTTTTGGGCTATCTTTGTTTATTTACTATTATTTACGATATTTTTACTTAGCTAAAATCAGACGCTGATAAAGGAGGTTGGTTGCCTTGTATCTTCCCCAGAAATATTAAGAATTACATAAAAAAAAATTTGAAAATGTAAAATCTTATGAATTTTAGAAATTCCCAAATTTGTTGTAACAAAATTATAAGTTCAAAATGTGAAGTCAGGTTATTTTTTTACAGAGCGCGAAAAATCTAAAAAAATCATTTCAGTGTAACTTTTTGTTATGATCAAAAAATTGCACCTTGGTGATCAGATCACTCTTTCAAAGTGGTCTGAAAACTTTTATTTGGCTTACCTCGAGAAATTTTAGAAAAAACTCTTATGTGGTTGGAAAAACTTTTACATAGTTTTTATTAATGATCCGTATTTTCCTTTTATTTTAAATTTTCAGTCCATAATCTTATTCATCAAGCCTTTAAAATAATTCAGATTTATATACCAATCAATTTTAAATGTTTTTAATATTAAAAATTAATAGACCAACTTCTTTCACTAAGAAAACTCTTTACGAAATGAATATACTGCGAATTATTCTAAAAATTTTGGTTAATACCTAATTTTAATGTTGATTCATTATTCTTTCTTGTAATAAATTATTTTTTAACTTTTCTTATTTTTAATTTAATCATAGGGGAAGTGGTCTCCATTTCTGTTCTTAATTTGAATGAAGACGTATTTTATTAAATTTATAATAATTATAAATAATTATTAATGTTTAAAGTTCTATTTTATTATTCTTATTGTATTTAGTTTACAATTGTTAATGTTTTATGAATTATTTTTAATAATAGTTTTCTTGAGAGGCCATGCATTTTTTAATTCCTTGGTGATCCATAAAGATAACATATCCTTGCTTTTGGTCTATATTTTATTTTTTATTATATTGTTTGAAAGAAAATTCTATTAAAATACAGTTTAAAAGACTTAAATTTAAATTTATAATTTCATTTTTTTTCTTTAATGGGATTAGCCTTCTAACTTTTTTAACAATTAGATTCATTTTTTAAGGATTTTGATCATTTAACAAATAGAAGCATTCTCCATGTTTCGTCAGAAAAAATAAAACAAAAAAATCCTTTTATCATTTTCGTTTTATTTTTTTCTTATTAGCGTCTCTCACACTGCTTTCGGAACATATTTATTCATATTTTAATATCTTTTGATTTTAATTAACTCAGCGTAAATACATTTGTTTGTGTAATATTGAAATGGTTGAGATTAACAATAATTTATGAACATAATTCTTTATGATTTGAAAACTTTTTTGTGCTATGCTTTTACTGTTTTCTCGTTTAAAATTATTTTCAGGGATTGCATGTCATGGACTTAATATTTCAATTTGCGTTTTTTGATTTAAAATTATCACCTTTAGTCAAATTTTTTTATTTGCTCATGTTTTTTTTATTTATGAATGAACTAAATCTATTATTAAATTTTCTCTTGTTTTGTTTATTGATAATTTTATGTGATTGTTTGTTTATCTTTTTAAATTGTTTTTCCTCGCCAACTCAAGTTATAATACAAAATGGATTAAAAGCATTAAATGGTAGTCATTTTTTTAAATTTTTCATTTATTTTGTTTAAATTAATTAGAGGAAAAAATAAAAAAAGTTCTTTTTATTTGTTGTATTTGATTCTTATTTTAGTTAATTTAATATATCGGTTGAAAATTTATTAACTTTAGTTTACAAAAGAAAAAAAAATTATGACTTTATTAAATTATAAAAAATTTATCTTTTTATCATTGGTTTAGGTGGTGTTTAGTCTTTAAATTTTTATTTTTGGGTCTTAATTTGCTCATACAAATAACTTTAATTTTCGAAAAATTTGAAGTTTTTACGTCCGATTTATTTAGATAACTTCCCATGTATCGTCAACATAACCATACCCTTTCCAGTTAATCATAATCTAATTTTTTAAAATTTTATTATTTTGAAATATTATATTTTCCCATTCTGTGTAGACTTATATTGTTATTCTTTATTTTTATTTTAAAAAAGCTAAATTGTTATGATTTTAATCCAATTTTTCTTATATTTCTTTTGAATTGAAAGTTGTTTTATAAAAAAAAACTCAATTAAATTATATACAAATGAGAATAATTTAATTCTGAAATTTTTATAAAGAAAATGCGATTGAAAAATTTTAATTGGGATATTTTTGTTTATATAACCTGCATTTCTAAAAGCCTTGATAAAGTTCCTCATAATTTACGTTTACATAATTATCAAAATAGTTTGTTTTAATAAAAATTGGATTTTGCAAAAAAAAAATTTAAATAATGTTATTCTATTATTTATTTCTTTTTTCACGATTACATGTGTTATAATCCTTCTCTTGCTCACTTGAGCGAAAACGTTTTTAAAAAAATAATTATTTATTAATTACTAGAGACCGGAATTTTAAATGGCCGGGACCTGGCCCGGGAGTTGGAAAATGGACCGGGATGGAATCCCGGGTCCGGGATTCCCGGTTTTAGGGACTCCCGGTCCCATTTTTGAGCCGAAGCCCCACCGGGACCGGGACTTTTTCAAAATTTGTGGAAAGTTGATTAATAAAAAAATAAGGATTAATTGCATTAATAAAATAAAACCAGTAAAATAAAAGAAAAACAATACAAATGGAGCTGCCTTATTTAAAAATCTTAAGCGAATTAAGAAAATAAGTAAAAATGAATTTGCTATAATCAAAAACAAAAATAATTAAGTAAGTAAAATTTAAATAAAAATCTGATATAAAAATGAATACTCAGACCCTAAAAGCTAAAATAGAGGTGGCGGTCCTAATCTTTAAATGTTATTCGCTTATTGATTAAGAAAAAGCTGAATAAATAGTAAACTAAATATTAAGCAATAGAAATCCAAATAATTGCACAAATAATACAATATTTAAGCAAAAAGGCTGCTTTTCATAAATCAACATACTCATCGAAAAAAGAAAATTTATTATACAAAATAACTTAAATTTAAAAATTTCATAAATAAAATAAGGCAAAAATCATATCAAAATGAAATAAATAGATATTTTTTCTTATTAGTTATAACCCAAAGTTTTGAATAATTGCTATTTATTTTTAATAAACCTTCGAAAAGTTTTGAATGACGCGATAAATATATACCACCAAATATTCCAGAATATAAAACTTATGAAAAGAAAATTTAAAAAGGAAAAGAAAGAAACAGAGTTCATTCATTTTAAAAATTACAGAATAAATATAAAATTGTAAAAATAATGACACTTTGGATGTGAAGACGGTAACAGCCATGATGGCCGAGAATAAGAAATTATCAGAAATTGGCTTAACATATAAACTCATAAAATTTAAAAATAAATCATAAAAATTTATACCATTGTTGATTTTAATTTTAAAAAAAATTTTAATAAACATAATAAAATAAATGATTTGAATTTAATAAGTTATCTTTGAATAGAAATTTACTGTTAATAATATTCAGATTAAAAAAGTATAAATTAATATGGATT
>SIJG01000058.1:165129-185590 GCA_023374025.1 Heterodera schachtii | reverse complement strand
TTTTTTTTTTCTTGTTTCTTGGGCATTTTTTCTTACCGTCACATTTCTTCTTAACATTTTCTTTGCTTCCGTGGGAATGAAGTTTGTCCGATCCGAACCTGAACTAAGGCATTTTAAAATAGCCAATTTTTCATTTTAATAAATAATATTCCTAGTAATTATATTAAATTGCCTTCCAAATTAGCATAAGTAGCACGTTAAAAAAAGATTTCACTTTTTCATGACTTTCGATTTGAATTTTCTCGGTTTGATTTGCTTATACAATTTCTTTTCTAATTAAATTGTGATTGATCATCAATTGAATTTATCAAAATATATTGTTGATGAATTGTAATTTGTTTATTATATGAAATAAAAATTAAAGACCGGAATTTAAAATAAATTAATATTATTTGAATTGCGTCATTCTCTAAGCATAAACTACCCCAAAAAATGTATAAAAAGGTGATATTATAAATCCAATTTTCATCGCTGGCAAATTGGCTTAATAAAGAATGTTTATATTTTATATTAAATAATGACGCAATCATTTAAAATTGTGATTGATCTTCTATGGATTTTCTAAAACCCTTATTTATTTGTTTTTATTTGTGATTTGTATTTTTTTTTATTAAAAGTTTACGTAATATTAAAAATGCGAATAAAATAAATTAATAATTATTTTAATTGCGTCATTCTCTAAACATAAAATACACAATAAATATTATAAATGGTGTTCTTCTAAAATCAAATTTTCATCAGCCAGCAGAAAATTGGCATATTTACAAATTGATCCCTCTTTTCATTATTCTTTCTCATTCATATTGTTGTTCAGTTTTTTCATATTTTTATCTTCGGCAGTCCTCCTTTAATTTCATCGTCTCTCCATTTATTATATTTCCGCCGTTTCCCAATTTACTTCAAAAATAAATATTCGTCCCAACTTTTGACAACATTCGGATAACACACCATATTTGGCCCACCATCAATCCCCCACAATATCCATATATTTCGTGTTCCCGTAGACCCCGAACCCCATTTCGCAGTACTTGGCGCTCCTGTCGAAACGTCGTAAATCCTCCTTTTGGTTAACAGTCGAACGCGCTTAACCGATTCTGCACAAGAAGCATCCCCAAAATTTTTTTTAATGTTTTTTGCAATTCATTCGACAAATCCCAATTTTTACAAAATCCCACAATCACTTCGTCATTCGCAGTGCCAACAATGCTTTGTCAATGAACCCTTCCCAAATAATCAATATTTCCCTTTTCCTTTGAACACCAACAGTGCGTCCCACTCCTCCCTTTCCAATGAAGAGCGGCGACAAGACAACAACAATTCTCCAATTGACCCTTCCTTTTTAGTTGAGGCATATGAAAGGGAGGAAAGTGAAAGTTTTTCAAAAAATGCTGAGATTGGAGATTTGTTTAATTATGGTTGTAAGGATCGGGATCTTGTTCAGAACCGAGTCCATTTCCTTAAAAATTCTGGGAGAGAAAATCCTGAAGATCGGCACCGAATTCAGGAAAATGATTTGAATAAATCTCCAATCAGTCCCTCCCAAACATTTTCCACAGAAAAGTCAAACGAATATTTCAAAAATTTTCCCACGAACCAAATTCATTTTTGTGAGGAAGAAAAGCGATTGGTGGATCTGTGCAGAACACCAAAGTCGAATGAAAATGCAGAAAAGGACATTTCATCCCAAATTAATCCGTCAAATTCGCAGCCCCAATTTGCTCGAGTGTTGAATAAAGAGATTGTGAACCGACACAGGTCACCAATCAGCACGATTTCGAAAGAAATAAATTCGGATGTGGAAAAAAGGAGTCCGTTTGGCTATGAAAATTTTTTTGATTGTCTTGTCCAAAGAACAGTCGAACCCAAACCAAGTCCGAAGCACTCAAAATGTCTGACCATTGAAATGAAAGTCCAAAATTGGAAGGCCGAGGCAATTATCGACCCAAATTCCGAAATCAATTTCATAAACCCCGAATTCCTTTTAAAATTGTCTGTGAATGAGAAAGTTGATCTTCTAAAATGGGGATTTGAACCGAAAAGTGATTTGACAGGACTGCCTTATGAATTTGCCACCTACAAGGGACAAAAAATTCCTGTTTACGGATTGATCAACGTTCCAATCGATATAGGCAATTCTGAATTAGAAACATGGTGTATGATTACCAAAATCCCACTGGAATATGACTTCATTTTAAGTGGAAATCTGCTAAAAGTATTGGATAATTTGAAGAGAGACGAAGACCAAGCAAATAACGGCCACGCAAATTCTCAAAATTTGCAAACATTTCCAAAGTTTTCGGCACCGCATAAACCACTACCCGTTCAAGGCCAAAAATTCGGAAAATCAACACCAAAAATGTTGACACAATGCCCAATGATGTCATCTCCATTTCCACAGAATTTCCGAAAAAAGAACAAATCAAAAGTTACAAATCAACACCTTTTCTTGCAATTTTCAAATTCCCAAAAGACACTTTTCCATTCATATCCTGCGCAATTCTGTCCGAAGGATATGCCGGTCAAGCCCCGAACTTTTTTGAATTCAAAATTCAAAAAAGCCAAGATTGAGAAAAAGGCATTTGCTCAACAATTCCGCCCACCAAGCCTCCTCTCAATTCAAACACACATTCCCCAAGCATTTCTCCCCATCTCGAACATGTCCCCTAAATATAATTGGACTCTTTCCGAATTTGCCCGCCATCCCCATCCCAGCCCCCAAAATTTTCATTTCAGTAGCAGTTTGATGTCGCCGCAATACCGCCGCTGTCCAACAACAACGTCGGCCTGGAGGCCTCCATGGTTTGCTGCGGAGGGAGGACCAACGCCTGAACGCTTCGCAGGAGCTCAGCTGGTCGGAGCGCGGTGATGTCATACCAACGGATAACCGACCCAATTTTAAATATTTTTATATTGCCGCGCTTATTTATTTTGACCATTTCCCAATTCAGTCCCAAAATTGATCCCTCTTTTCATTATTCTTTCTCATTCATATTGTTGTTCAGTTTTTTCATATTTTTATCTTCGGCAGTCCTCCTTTAATTTCATCGTCTCTCCATTTATTATATTTCCGCCGTTTCCCAATTTACTTCAAAAATAAATATTCGTCCCAACTTTTGACAACATTCGGATAACACACCATATTTGGCCCACCATCAATCCCCCACAATATCCATATATTTCGTGTTCCCGTAGACCCCGAACCCCATTTCGCAGTACTTGAAATATATAATATTCCTTTAAATTAAATAAACTTTTAATACTAAAAACGATGCAAGAATTTTTGCTTCCAAATCATTCGCATGATAGCATTTTAAATTAAAAAATTTTCTTCATTTTTTCATGAGTTCCGGTTTCAAATATCTTATTTTGGGGTTTTAGAAAAAATCCAATGGTTTATTCTGCTTATGCGGTACCTTTTATGCTTGTAATTCATCATTTTTTAATTCCAATTTCAAATGCAAATCCATCGGTGAGTTTCAATTTTCGAAACATCTTACATTACGTCGATGACGACATGCTAATTGCATTTGTGAAAGGACATAATGAAATTCCAATCAGCAAATATTCAAAACAGAAATATGAGGCATACCTTGGCATTGTGTATTTTATGAAAAAAACATTGGCAATGTGACATAATTGGGAAGGAATTTAAAGAATTTGAACGAACCGAATGCCAAAAATATCGCAAATATTTGGACATTTTATACAAATATTTGTGCCGAGAATACGTCGGAATTCCAACAGTGAAGCCAAAATTCGCATTTAAATATTATAGAAGAATCACTGAATATAAAGAGACATTTCAAAAATCTTATAGAAGAAGAACTGAATATAAAGGGCCATTACTTGATGCGGCGGATTGTCTGGTCTCAATTTGGCAATTTTATTTTAATTCATACTGGACTTACCAAGAATATAAATTGAACAATTTTTATAAGTATTATTATGAACCAAAATTGCTGAATGAGGAAAGATTAAATTATGAAATAAAATTGGAAAATGAACCAAAAATGCCAATTAATGAATTCATTTTGCAATTGGCAATTGACACAGCGAATGAATGCCAAACAAACGAAAGTTTGGATGGAACATTAAGAGAAAATTTTGACAAAAATTTGGAGGAAATATTCAAAAGAGTGATAGAAAGGGAACGAGAGAAAGATGATGCCTATGATGATGATGATGAAGATGATGAAGTGATGATGATAATGATGATGATAATGATGATGATTAGTGTTTGAAGTTGTATGCACTAAAAAGTGCCAAATATGCCCTAATATGCAAAAACAAAATTACATTTTTATATAAAGAAATTTTTTTCCAAAAGTTCTTACAACAAGATAAAAATTTTTCGATTTTTAAGGGTGTATTTTTTTAAAATTCGATCCTTAGGGGTGTATTTTTCGCTTTTTCGCATTTTTCTTATGAAAATTTGCCAAAAATAACCAAAATATGCTCTAAAAGCCCAAAATGGCAAATTATGCATTTATTCTTGAAAACCCCCAAAATATGCTTATATATGCACTAAAAACCCTCACCAAATCAAAAAATTTTAACGTAGAAATGCTATTTTTGAGCCCCTTTCAATTTTTACAGGAAATTACTAGAAATTTTCAAAATTCTCGAAAATGAAATGAAAATCTATGAAAAATTGCCGAAAATTTTAGATTTTTTTTGTGGCTTTCCAATTTCCAAAATATGTAAAAAAAAAAAGACAAAAATATGTACCAAATATGTATAAAACCCCGAAATATGTAAAAATATGTAAATAAAAGTACCGAATTTTGTTCGCAAACTCAAAAAATAAAGTGTTTTTCCCTACAATTTTGAGCATGGAGAAGCCAAAAAAAAAAATGCATTTACATAAAAAAACTATCACTAATTAATGACTAGGGATGCAATTTTTAGGCAAAAGCCTATTTTTTCCTGAGCTCCCCGTGGCCTGAAACGCACGAAAAACATGTTTTTTTGGGCTGTTATTAAGCTAATTTTCGAGTTATTAGTGCCTATTTTCTAGGCTTTTATTTTAGCGCCTAAAAAGCCTAAAAAATTTTGAAAGAGCCTATTTTTGCCTATTTTGGCGTTTTGCCCAAAATTTGTTAACAAAAATGCAATAAAAAAGAGAAAGACACCCCTAAGAAGCGATTTTTAGGGAATTTTAAAAATACACCTCTAAGAATCGACCAAAAAATTTCTGAAAATAAAACCCCTAAGAAATGAAAACTTTTCTCAAAAATCATTAAAAAAAATTCTTTTGGACTATTTTTTGAATTTAAACTATTTTGGCAGTTTTTAGAGCCTAAAAATTGCATCCCTATTAATGACATTTCATGGTTGGATTTGTGATGAGTAGGGTGAGGATTTTTAGTGGCAAAAAACCCCAAAATAATTAACTAAATAGTGACAAAAAATGGCAAAATAGTGGCAAAAATAGTGGCGAAAAAGTTCCAAATTTAGGGGTGTAATTTTTTAAATAGTTGTTTTTTAATTTGAAAATAATTTAAAATTAAGGCAAACAATTTTATTCATTGTTTGCAGTCACAAATGAGGAACATTTCCTTTCCAATATTTTCTTACAATTAGCAAATATTGAGCAAGAAAAAAAAAATTTGGGGAAGAATTTTTGAGAAAATTTTCCAATTTTAGAAGTGTATTTTTGAAAAATTTTAGGTCGATTCTTGGGGTGTATTTGTCGTTTTTCTTTGTAAAGGGTGAAATAGGCATAAAATGACATAAAAGTATAAAAACCCCGAAATATGTAAAAATATGTAAATAAAAGTACCGAATTTTGTTCGCAAACACAAAAAAGAAAGTGTTTTTCCCTACTATTTAGAGCATGAAGAAGCCAGAAAAAAATATGCATTTACATAAAAAAACTATCACTAATTAATGACTAGGGATGCAATTTTTAGGCAAAAGCCTATTTTTTCCTGAGCTCCCCGTGGCCTGAAACGCACGAAAAACATGTTTTTTTGGGCTGTTATTAAGCTAATTTTCGAGTTATTAGTGCCTATTTTCTAGGCTTTTATTTTAGCGCCTAAAAAGCCTAAAAAATTTTGAAAGAGCCTATTTTTGCCTATTTTGGCGTTTTGCCCAAAATTTGTTAACAAAAATGCAATAAAAAAGAGAAAGACACCCCTAAGAAGCGATTTTTAGGGAATTTTAAAAATACACCTCTAAGAATCGACCAAAAAATTTCTGAAAATAAAACCCCTAAGAAATGAAAACTTTTCTCAAAAATCATTAAAAAAAATTCTTTTGGACTATTTTTTGAATTTAAACTATTTTGGCAGTTTTTAGAGCCTAAAAATTGCATCCCTATTAATGACATTTCATGGTTGGATTTGTGATGAGTAGGGTGAGGATTTTTAGTGGCAAAAAACCCCAAAATAATTAACTAAATAGTGACAAAAAATGGCAAAATAGTGGCAAAAATAGTGGCGAAAAAGTTCCAAATTTAGGGGTGTAATTTTTTAAATAGTTGTTTTTTAATTTGAAAATAATTTAAAATTAAGGCAAACAATTTTATTCATTGTTTGCAGTCACAAATGAGGAACATTTCCTTTCCAATATTTTCTTACAATTAGCAAATATTGAGCAAGAAAAAAAAAATTTGGGGAAGAATTTTTGAGAAAATTTTCCAATTTTAGAAGTGTATTTTTGAAAAATTTTAGGTCGATTCTTGGGGTGTATTTTTCGTTTTCTTTGTAAAGGGTGAAATAGGCATAAAATGACATAAAAGTATAAAAACCCCGAAATATGTAAAAATATGTAAATAAAAGTACCGAATTTTGTTCGCAAACTCAAAAAATAAAGTGTTTTTCCCTACAATTTTGAGCATGGAGAAGCCAAAAAAAAAAATGCATTTACATAAAAAAA
This sequence comes from Heterodera schachtii, assembly GCA_023374025.1. NCBI lineage: Eukaryota > Metazoa > Nematoda > Chromadorea > Rhabditida > Heteroderidae > Heterodera > Heterodera schachtii. The sequence continues at coordinate 178,711 of SIJG01000058.1, read as the reverse complement.
CTATCACTAATTAATGACTAGGGATGCAATTTTTAGGCAAAAGCCTATTTTTTCCTGAGCTCCCCGTGGCCTGAAACGCACGAAAAACATGTTTTTTTGGGCTGTTATTAAGCTAATTTTCGAGTTATTAGTGCCTATTTTCTAGGCTTTTATTTTAGCGCCTAAAAAGCCTAAAAAATTTTGAAAGAGCCTATTTTTGCCTATTTTGGCGTTTTGCCCAAAATTTGTTAACAAAAATGCAATAAAAAAGAGAAAGACACCCCTAAGAAGCGATTTTTAGGGAATTTTAAAAATACACCTCTAAGAATCGACCAAAAAATTTCTGAAAATAAAACCCCTAAGAAATGAAAACTTTTCTCAAAAATCATTAAAAAAAATTCTTTTGGACTATTTTTTGAATTTAAACTATTTTGGCAGTTTTTAGAGCCTAAAAATTGCATCCCTATTAATGACATTTCATGGTTGGATTTGTGATGAGTAGGGTGAGGATTTTTAGTGGCAAAAAACCCCAAAATAATTAACTAAATAGTGACAAAAAATGGCAAAATAGTGGCAAAAATAGTGGCGAAAAAGTTCCAAATTTAGGGGTGTAATTTTTTAAATAGTTGTTTTTTAATTTGAAAATAATTTAAAATTAAGGCAAACAATTTTATTCATTGTTTGCAGTCACAAATGAGGAACATTTCCTTTCCAATATTTTCTTACAATTAGCAAATATTGAGCAAGAAAAAAAAAATTTGGGGAAGAATTTTTGAGAAAATTTTCCAATTTTAGAAGTGTATTTTTGAAAAATTTTAGGTCGATTCTTGGGGTGTATTTGTCGTTTTCTTTGTAAAGGGTGAAATAGGCATAAAATGACATAAAAGTATAAAAACCCCGAAATATGTAAAAATATGTAAATAAAAGTACCGAATTTTGTTCGCAAACACAAAAAAGAAAGTGTTTTTCCCTACTATTTAGAGCATGAAGAAGCCAGAAAAAAATATGCATTTACATAAAAAAACTATCACTAATTAATGACTAGGGATGCAATTTTTAGGCAAAAGCCTATTTTTTCCTGAGCTCCCCGTGGCCTGAAACGCACGAAAAACATGTTTTTTTGGGCTGTTATTAAGCTAATTTTCGAGTTATTAGTGCCTATTTTCTAGGCTTTTATTTTAGCGCCTAAAAAGCCTAAAAAATTTTGAAAGAGCCTATTTTTGCCTATTTTGGCGTTTTGCCCAAAATTTGTTAACAAAAATGCAATAAAAAAGAGAAAGACACCCCTAAGAAGCGATTTTTAGGGAATTTTAAAAATACACCTCTAAGAATCGACCAAAAAATTTCTGAAAATAAAACCCCTAAGAAATGAAAACTTTTCTCAAAAATCATTAAAAAAAATTCTTTTGGACTATTTTTTGAATTTAAACTATTTTGGCAGTTTTTAGAGCCTAAAAATTGCATCCCTATTAATGACATTTCATGGTTGGATTTGTGATGAGTAGGGTGAGGATTTTTAGTGGCAAAAAACCCCAAAATAATTAACTAAATAGTGACAAAAAATGGCAAAATAGTGGCAAAAATAGTGGCGAAAAAGTTCCAAATTTAGGGGTGTAATTTTTTAAATAGTTGTTTTTTAATTTGAAAATAATTTAAAATTAAGGCAAACAATTTTATTCATTGTTTGCAGTCACAAATGAGGAACATTTCCTTTCCAATATTTTCTTACAATTAGCAAATATTGAGCAAGAAAAAAAAAATTTGGGGAAGAATTTTTGAGAAAATTTTCCAATTTTAGAAGTGTATTTTTGAAAAATTTTAGGTCGATTCTTGGGGTGTATTTTTCGTTTTCTTTGTAAAGGGTGAAATAGGCATAAAATGACATAAAAGTATAAAAACCCCGAAATATGTAAAAATATGTAAATAAAAGTACCGAATTTTGTTCGCAAACTCAAAAAATAAAGTGTTTTTCCCTACAATTTTGAGCATGGAGAAGCCAAAAAAAAAAATGCATTTACATAAAAAAACTATCACTAATTAATGACTAGGGATGCAATTTTTAGGCAAAAGCCTATTTTTTCCTGAGCTCCCCGTGGCCTGAAACGCACGAAAAACATGTTTTTTTGGGCTGTTATTAAGCTAATTTTCGAGTTATTAGTGCCTATTTTCTAGGCTTTTATTTTAGCGCCTAAAAAGCCTAAAAAATTTTGAAAGAGCCTATTTTTGCCTATTTTGGCGTTTTGCCCAAAATTTGTTAACAAAAATGCAATAAAAAAGAGAAAGACACCCCTAAGAAGCGATTTTTAGGGAATTTTAAAAATACACCTCTAAGAATCGACCAAAAAATTTCTGAAAATAAAACCCCTAAGAAATGAAAACTTTTCTCAAAAATCATTAAAAAAAATTCTTTTGGACTATTTTTTGAATTTAAACTATTTTGGCAGTTTTTAGAGCCTAAAAATTGCATCCCTATTAATGACATTTCATGGTTGGATTTGTGATGAGTAGGGTGAGGATTTTTAGTGGCAAAAAACCCCAAAATAATTAACTAAATAGTGACAAAAAATGGCAAAATAGTGGCAAAAATAGTGGCGAAAAAGTTCCAAATTTAGGGGTGTAATTTTTTAAATAGTTGTTTTTTAATTTGAAAATAATTTAAAATTAAGGCAAACAATTTTATTCATTGTTTGCAGTCACAAATGAGGAACATTTCCTTTCCAATATTTTCTTACAATTAGCAAATATTGAGCAAGAAAAAAAAAATTTGGGGAAGAATTTTTGAGAAAATTTTCCAATTTTAGAAGTGTATTTTTGAAAAATTTTAGGTCGATTCTTGGGGTGTATTTTTCGTTTTCTTTGTAAAGGGTGAAATAGGCATAAAATGACATAAAAGTATAAAAACCCCGAAATATGTAAAAATATGTAAATAAAAGTACCGAATTTTGTTCGCAAACTCAAAAAATAAAGTGTTTTTCCCTACAATTTTGAGCATGGAGAAGCCAAAAAAAAAAATGCATTTACATAAAAAAACTATCACTAATTAATGACTAGGGATGCAATTTTTAGGCAAAAGCCTATTTTTTCCTGAGCTCCCCGTGGCCTGAAACGCACGAAAAACATGTTTTTTTGGGCTGTTATTAAGCTAATTTTCGAGTTATTAGTGCCTATTTTCTAGGCTTTTATTTTAGCGCCTAAAAAGCCTAAAAAATTTTGAAAGAGCCTATTTTTGCCTATTTTGGCGTTTTGCCCAAAATTTGTTAACAAAAATGCAATAAAAAAGAGAAAGACACCCCTAAGAAGCGATTTTTAGGGAATTTTAAAAATACACCTCTAAGAATCGACCAAAAAATTTCTGAAAATAAAACCCCTAAGAAATGAAAACTTTTCTCAAAAATCATTAAAAAAAATTCTTTTGGACTATTTTTTGAATTTAAACTATTTTGGCAGTTTTTAGAGCCTAAAAATTGCATCCCTATTAATGACATTTCATGGTTGGATTTGTGATGAGTAGGGTGAGGATTTTTAGTGGCAAAAAACCCCAAAATAATTAACTAAATAGTGACAAAAAATGGCAAAATAGTGGCAAAAATAGTGGCGAAAAAGTTCCAAATTTAGGGGTGTAATTTTTTAAATAGTTGTTTTTTAATTTGAAAATAATTTAAAATTAAGGCAAACAATTTTATTCATTGTTTGCAGTCACAAATGAGGAACATTTCCTTTCCAATATTTTCTTACAATTAGCAAATATTGAGCAAGAAAAAAAAAATTTGGGGAAGAATTTTTGAGAAAATTTTCCAATTTTAGAAGTGTATTTTTGAAAAATTTTAGGTCGATTCTTGGGGTGTATTTTTCGTTTTCTTTGTAAAGGGTGAAATAGGCATAAAATGACATAAAAGTATAAAAACCCCGAAATATGTAAAAATATGTAAATAAAAGTACCGAATTTTGTTCGCAAACTCAAAAATAAAGTGTTTTTCCCTACAATTTTGAGCATGGAGAAGCCAAAAAAAAAAATGCATTTACATAAAAAAACTATCACTAATTAATGACTAGGGATGCAATTTTTAGGCAAAAGCCTATTTTTTCCTGAGCTCCCCGTGGCCTGAAACGCACGAAAAACATGTTTTTTTGGGCTGTTATTAAGCTAATTTTCGAGTTATTAGTGCCTATTTTCTAGGCTTTTATTTTAGCGCCTAAAAAGCCTAAAAAATTTTGAAAGAGCCTATTTTTGCCTATTTTGGCGTTTTGCCCAAAATTTGTTAACAAAAATGCAATAAAAAAGAGAAAGACACCCCTAAGAAGCGATTTTTAGGGAATTTTAAAAATACACCTCTAAGAATCGACCAAAAAATTTCTGAAAATAAAACCCCTAAGAAATGAAAACTTTTCTCAAAAATCATTAAAAAAAATTCTTTTGGACTATTTTTTGAATTTAAACTATTTTGGCAGTTTTTAGAGCCTAAAAATTGCATCCCTATTAATGACATTTCATGGTTGGATTTGTGATGAGTAGGGTGAGGATTTTTAGTGGCAAAAAACCCCAAAATAATTAACTAAATAGTGACAAAAAATGGCAAAATAGTGGCAAAAATAGTGGCGAAAAAGTTCCAAATTTAGGGGTGTAATTTTTTAAATAGTTGTTTTTTAATTTGAAAATAATTTAAAATTAAGGCAAACAATTTTATTCATTGTTTGCAGTCACAAATGAGGAACATTTCCTTTCCAATATTTTCTTACAATTAGCAAATATTGAGCAAGAAAAAAAAAATTTGGGGAAGAATTTTTGAGAAAATTTTCCAATTTTAGAAGTGTATTTTTGAAAAATTTTAGGTCGATTCTTGGGGTGTATTTTTCGTTTTCTTTGTAAAGGGTGAAATAGGCATAAAATGACATAAAAGTATAAAAACCCCGAAATATGTAAAAATATGTAAATAAAAGTACCGAATTTTGTTCGCAAACTCAAAAAATAAAGTGTTTTTCCCTACAATTTTGAGCATGGAGAAGCCAAAAAAAAAAATGCATTTACATAAAAAAACTATCACTAATTAATGACTAGGGATGCAATTTTTAGGCAAAAGCCTATTTTTTCCTGAGCTCCCCGTGGCCTGAAACGCACGAAAAACATGTTTTTTTGGGCTGTTATTAAGCTAATTTTCGAGTTATTAGTGCCTATTTTCTAGGCTTTTATTTTAGCGCCTAAAAAGCCTAAAAAATTTTGAAAGAGCCTATTTTTGCCTATTTTGGCGTTTTGCCCAAAATTTGTTAACAAAAATGCAATAAAAAAGAGAAAGACACCCCTAAGAAGCGATTTTTAGGGAATTTTAAAAATACACCTCTAAGAATCGACCAAAAAATTTCTGAAAATAAAACCCCTAAGAAATGAAAACTTTTCTCAAAAATCATTAAAAAAAATTCTTTTGGACTATTTTTTGAATTTAAACTATTTTGGCAGTTTTTAGAGCCTAAAAATTGCATCCCTATTAATGACATTTCATGGTTGGATTTGTGATGAGTAGGGTGAGGATTTTTAGTGGCAAAAAACCCCAAAATAATTAACTAAATAGTGACAAAAAATGGCAAAATAGTGGCAAAAATAGTGGCGAAAAAGTTCCAAATTTAGGGGTGTAATTTTTTAAATAGTTGTTTTTTAATTTGAAAATAATTTAAAATTAAGGCAAACAATTTTATTCATTGTTTGCAGTCACAAATGAGGAACATTTCCTTTCCAATATTTTCTTACAATTAGCAAATATTGAGCAAGAAAAAAAAAATTTGGGGAAGAATTTTTGAGAAAATTTTCCAATTTTAGAAGTGTATTTTTGAAAAATTTTAGGTCGATTCTTGGGGTGTATTTTTCGTTTTCTTTGTAAAGGGTGAAATAGGCATAAAATGACATAAAAGTATAAAAACCCCGAAATATGTAAAAATATGTAAATAAAAGTACCGAATTTTGTTCGCAAACTCAAAAAATAAAGTGTTTTTCCCTACAATTTTGAGCATGGAGAAGCCAAAAAAAAAAATGCATTTACATAAAAAAACTATCACTAATTAATGACTAGGGATGCAATTTTTAGGCAAAAGCCTATTTTTTCCTGAGCTCCCCGTGGCCTGAAACGCACGAAAAACATGTTTTTTTGGGCTGTTATTAAGCTAATTTTCGAGTTATTAGTGCCTATTTTCTAGGCTTTTATTTTAGCGCCTAAAAAGCCTAAAAAATTTTGAAAGAGCCTATTTTTGCCTATTTTGGCGTTTTGCCCAAAATTTGTTAACAAAAATGCAATAAAAAAGAGAAAGACACCCCTAAGAAGCGATTTTTAGGGAATTTTAAAAATACACCTCTAAGAATCGACCAAAAAATTTCTGAAAATAAAACCCCTAAGAAATGAAAACTTTTCTCAAAAATCATTAAAAAAAATTCTTTTGGACTATTTTTTGAATTTAAACTATTTTGGCAGTTTTTAGAGCCTAAAAATTGCATCCCTATTAATGACATTTCATGGTTGGATTTGTGATGAGTAGGGTGAGGATTTTTAGTGGCAAAAAACCCCAAAATAATTAACTAAATAGTGACAAAAAATGGCAAAATAGTGGCAAAAATAGTGGCGAAAAAGTTCCAAATTTAGGGGTGTAATTTTTTAAATAGTTGTTTTTTAATTTGAAAATAATTTAAAATTAAGGCAAACAATTTTATTCATTGTTTGCAGTCACAAATGAGGAACATTTCCTTTCCAATATTTTCTTACAATTAGCAAATATTGAGCAAGAAAAAAAAAATTTGGGGAAGAATTTTTGAGAAAATTTTCCAATTTTAGAAGTGTATTTTTGAAAAATTTTAGGTCGATTCTTGGGGTGTATTTTTCGTTTTCTTTGTAAAGGGTGAAATAGGCATAAAATGACATAAAAGTATAAAAACCCCGAAATATGTAAAAATATGTAAATAAAAGTACCGAATTTTGTTCGCAAACACAAAAAAGAAAGTGTTTTTCCCTACTATTTAGAGCATGAAGAAGCCAGAAAAAAATATGCATTTACATAAAAAAAAAAGTATCACTATTAATGACATTTTATGGTTGGATTTGTGATGCGACATTTACGGCGCCGACATTTTTTGGCACTCCCATAATTAATGCTCAAAAATTAATTATCGAACACCCTTTTGTTTTCCTTATGGTCATAAGAAATTCTTTTCAAAGGTTTTGCTTATTTGTTTATTAAACAGAGGAATTCCTCAACATTTTTTCAGGTTTTTTGTCGGATTATTCCGTCCAGATTTTTTCTCTTGGCATTTTATTAGTTGTGTCAATTTCCAATTGCAAAACTATTTCATTTTTGGCAATTCATTACTATTAGAATTTAATTAAAACAGTAATAAATATATTTGTATTTTATATTAAATAATGATGTAATCATTTAAAATTGTATATTGATCTTCATTGGATTTTCTAAAATCTCTTATTTATTTATTTATATTTTTATTTGTGCTTTGTATTTTATATTAAATAATGACGCAATTAAAATTATGATGATCTTCATTGGTTTTATATTTTATATTAATATAATGATGCAATCGTTTAAAATTGTGATTGGTCTTCTATGGATTTTCCAAAGTCCCTTACTTCTTTATTTATTTTTATTTGTGATTTGTATTTTATATTTTATATTAATATAATTACGCAATATTAAGAATGCGAATAAAATAAATTAGTAATTATTTTAATTGCGTCATTCTCTAAGCATAAAATACAAAATAAATATTATAAATGGTGTTCTTCTTAAATCAAATTTTCATCAGCCAGCAGAAAATTGGCATATTTACAAATATAAGGCATTTGAAATTAGCCAATTTTTTAATTGAATTATATTAATATTCCTTTAATTTAAAAATATTTTAATACTCCAAAAAAAAACGATGTTCGTATTTTTGCTTCCAAATCAGTTCGCATGATAGCACTCTAAATTTAAAAATATTCTTCATTTTTTCATGGCTTCCGATTTAAAATATCTTAGTTTCAAGGGCGTAGGCAGGGGGGGGGGGGGGGGCTGGGGGGGCTAAAGCCCCCCCCCCGAAACCCAAAAAGTAAAAAATTTTCAGTAGATTTTTTTTTTTAAATTTTAAGCAATTTTCTTAATAAAATTGCATTAAAATACTCAAAAATTTTCCCGGCGGCGCCTATCGGCACCGCCGGACCCCCATTTTACCATATTTTTGAAAAATGGAGGCCAAAATGGCAAAAAATATTAATTTTTTGGCGAAAAATTTTGTAAAATACACCCCATAATTCGGGATTTCAAAAAACCAAAAATACACCCCTAAAAATCGACTTAAAAAGGAAAAATACACCCCTAAAAATCGACTTTTTGACTTCAGCCCCCCCCCCCCCCCAAAGCCAAGGGTCTGGCTACGCCCTTGCTTAGTTTGGAGTGAGTTTAGAAAAAAAAACAATGTTTTATTTTGCTTATGCAGTACTTTTTATCAATGTTATTCATCATTTTTTGATTACAATTTCAATTGCAAATCCATCGGTGAGTTAAAATATAAAATTATTTATTTAAATCCATTTTATTATAAGGTCGAAGACAATATGCTAATTACATTTATGAAAGGACATCCGCAAATGCAAATTAGTGAATATTCAATGGAATATTATGAGGCCCATCTTGGCATTATGTATTTTATGAGAAATAATTGGCAATGTACCAAAATTGGGAACAAATATACAAAATATCAACAGACAGAATGCCAAAAATATCGCAAATATTTGGACATTTTGTCCGAATATTTGTGCCGCGAATATGCCGGAATTCCAACAATGAAGCCAAAATTCGTATTTTAAAATAAAGTATTGAAATTGAAGGGCCAATAACTAATGCGGTGAATTGTCTGGTCAAAATTTCGGAGTTTTATTTTACTGTGAGTCAGTTTTTTAATCAACATTTAAATATGTTGTTTAATTCGATTTTAAAACCAAAATTGTTGAATTCGGAGAGATTAAATTATGAGTTGACATTAGAAAATGAATCAAAAATGCCAATTAATGAAATGATTTTGCAATTGGCAATTGACACAGCGAAGAAATATACGAAAAATGAAAGTTTAGAAGGAATAATCCGACGAAAATTTGACAAAGATTTGGAGGAAATGTTCAAAAAAGCAGTCAAAAACGCAAAAGAAAACGGTCAATGGACTGTCAATGCAATAAATAATGACAAACATTTGATAATTATCTCTACAAAATTCGATGATAAAGATACATTTGTAAAAAACTTCTTTTAAGATAAAAAAATTTTTTTAATTCAAATTTAGATTGATGATAGCTTATTTTCTGAGTTTGTCAAGGGATTATCGACAAATTTTACGAATGTTTCTAAGCTGACCAAAGAATATTCATGCGATGTAAAAGAGAATTTAGTGCAGGACTATGAGGCCCATCTTGGCACTGTGTATTTGATGATAAAGAATTGGCACTGTGACAAAATTGGGGAGGACTTTGATGAATATGAACGAACAGAATGCCAAGAATGGCGCAAATATTTGGACATTTTCTACGAGTATTTATTCCGACTTTACGTTGAAGGTTTTACATTATTTCTTCGATTTTAATATTATTTTTTGTTTTTTTATTAAGCTAAATGCCCTGAGATAACAAAACAATTGCCATCACTGATGAAGCCAAAATTTTTAGAAGATGATAAATCCCTTATAAGCTTAATTAATACTATCAAACTAATGAATGATATTTCGAAATGTTTTTGGAAAAAAGGTGACAATGAATTTGAGGATTTCAATGATTTTTTAAGCATAAATTTGGCAAATGAGAAGGAATTGAATTACGAAATAAATGGGGAGACAAAAAGAGAAAAACCAATGATCAAAAGCAAAAAGCAAAAAATCAAACATTTCAATGATCCGGTAGAAATTGCCAATTTACGGAGAGAATTTGAAGAAAAAATGGAAAAAATGTGCGAGAAAACAAAAGAAAATACCAAGGAAGAAAAGACAAAATTGGAAAAAGCATTGACAAACGAAGAAGATGATGAACAAAAAGATTTTCTTGAATTTGAATACAATGACAAATTTGGCGCTTTCATTTCGTCGCCATTTTCATAAAAAAATATTTGTTTTTAGAAAGTTTGGGTTTTATGACCCTTTCTTTCCTTCATATATTTATTTATTTTTAACTGATATTCCTTTTTCTGTTCTTTTCCATTATTTTTCGTCATCATTTTCATAAAATGCTTTTGCGCTATCCATAAAATACTTTCTTTTCTTTCAATGTCCACAAGAATTTAATCACTATTTTGTTTAGCATTCGTTTAAACAGTGAAACCAAAATTTATATTTAAAAAAAATGATGACATTGAAACTGAAGGGCCAATAATTTACGCGGTGAATTGTCTAGCCAAAATTTGGCAGTTTTATTTTAATGAGAGTCGGGTTTTTCATAATAATTTAAATATATTCAATTCGTGGTTTTTTAAACCAAAATTGTTGAATGCGGAGAGATTAAATTATGAGTTGACATTAGAAAATGAATCAAAAATTTTGCAATTGGCAATTGACACAGCGAAGAAATATACGAAAAATGAAAGTTTAGAAGGAATAATCCGACAAAAATTTGACAAAGATTTGGAGGAAATGTTCAAAAAAGCAGTCAAAAACGCAAAAGAAAATGATCAATGGCCTGCCAATGCAATAAATACTGACAAACATTGGATAATTATGTTTACACTTTTCGATGATTCGCGCAATTTGGCAAGTCTTCAATTTAAAATATAATAATTTTTTTGTTTAACCAAATTCCGATTCTGAAAAAACTCAGGATTTCGGAATGCCACTTCCGAAAAACTTTTGGGCCTCGGAATTCCGGTTTCCGAAAATTATTGGGGCCTCGGAATGACATCCCTAGTGCAGAGTGACCGTTGGCATCCCTGAGAAAATTATTTCAATTCATATCACAATCATCAACGACTTGATCATCAATTGGAGCGCTTTGAATAGATCAATTACAGGCGCATTTAATACTTTGACGCTGACAATAAGAATTACAATTTTTTATAATAATTTAAAAATAAAAATAATTTAATCAAAAAATTAAATGAAATTTATGCGTCAATCACAACAAAATTTAAAATAAAATGAATTCTAAACAGAATAATGATCAAATTAATATGAATATTGTTTAAAATAACATGGTTTATGGAAAGCAAAAAATTTTTTATGAAAATGATGACGAAAAATAATTAATGGAAAAAGATTTTTGAAAAAAATAATTTTATGAAAATGGCGACGAATCGAAAATGCCAAATTTGCCATCATATTCCATTTCAAGAAGGGATTTCTCATAATTATTTGCCGTATTTTGTCAATGCCTTTTCTAAATTGGCATTTTCTTTTGTTTCTCGCATATTTTTTCCATTTTTCGTTCAAATTCTCTTCGTAAATTGTCAATTTTCACCTGATCATTAAAATGTTGCATTTTTTGCTTTTTGTTTTTGATCATTGCTTTTTCTCCATTTTCTTCACTTTTCTCCCCATTTATTTCGTAATTCAATTCCTTCTCATTTGCCAAAATTATTCCCAAATTCATTTTCATCTTTTTTCCAAAAACATTTCGAAACTTCATTAACTTCTTGACACCACCAAATAAGCTTGTAAGGGAATTTTTGGTGTAAAAAAATTTTGGCTTCACTAAATGCTAAAATCGACTATGGCTCGGCCGCTTCGCGGCTTCGCACCTCTCTTTTGGTGTCATTTTCTTATGGCATGGCACAACTTATCTTTGAATTTTACTTTTTTTTTTTCTTGTTTCTTGGGCATTTTTTCTTACCGTCACATTTCTTCTTAACATTTTCTTTGCTTCCGTGGGAATGAAGTTTGTCCGATCCGAACCTGAACTAAGGCATTTTAAAATAGCCAATTTTTCATTTTAATAAATAATATTCCTAGTAATTATATTAAATTGCCTTCCAAATTAGCATAAGTAGCACGTTAAAAAAAGATTTCACTTTTTCATGACTTTCGATTTGAATTTTCTCGGTTTGATTTGCTTATACAATTTCTTTTCTAATTAAATTGTGATTGATCATCAATTGAATTTATCAAAATATATTGTTGATGAATTGTAATTTGTTTATTATATGAAATAAAAATTAAAGACCGGAATTTAAAATAAATTAATATTATTTGAATTGCGTCATTCTCTAAGCATAAACTACCCCAAAAAATGTATAAAAAGGTGATATTATAAATCCAATTTTCATCGCTGGCAAATTGGCTTAATAAAGAATGTTTATATTTTATATTAAATAATGACGCAATCATTTAAAATTGTGATTGATCTTCTATGGATTTTCTAAAACCCTTATTTATTTGTTTTTATTTGTGATTTGTATTTTTTTTTATTAAAAGTTTACGTAATATTAAAAATGCGAATAAAATAAATTAATAATTATTTTAATTGCGTCATTCTCTAAACATAAAATACACAATAAATATTATAAATGGTGTTCTTCTAAAATCAAATTTTCATCAGCCAGCAGAAAATTGGCATATTTACAAATTGATCCCTCTTTTCATTATTCTTTCTCATTCATATTGTTGTTCAGTTTTTTCATATTTTTATCTTCGGCAGTCCTCCTTTAATTTCATCGTCTCTCCATTTATTATATTTCCGCCGTTTCCCAATTTACTTCAAAAATAAATATTCGTCCCAACTTTTGACAACATTCGGATAACACACCATATTTGGCCCACCATCAATCCCCCACAATATCCATATATTTCGTGTTCCCGTAGACCCCGAACCCCATTTCGCAGTACTTGGCGCTCCTGTCGAAACGTCGTAAATCCTCCTTTTGGTTAACAGTCGAACGCGCTTAACCGATTCTGCACAAGAAGCATCCCCAAAATTTTTTTTAATGTTTTTTGCAATTCATTCGACAAATCCCAATTTTTACAAAATCCCACAATCACTTCGTCATTCGCAGTGCCAACAATGCTTTGTCAATGAACCCTTCCCAAATAATCAATATTTCCCTTTTCCTTTGAACACCAACAGTGCGTCCCACTCCTCCCTTTCCAATGAAGAGCGGCGACAAGACAACAACAATTCTCCAATTGACCCTTCCTTTTTAGTTGAGGCATATGAAAGGGAGGAAAGTGAAAGTTTTTCAAAAAATGCTGAGATTGGAGATTTGTTTAATTATGGTTGTAAGGATCGGGATCTTGTTCAGAACCGAGTCCATTTCCTTAAAAATTCTGGGAGAGAAAATCCTGAAGATCGGCACCGAATTCAGGAAAATGATTTGAATAAATCTCCAATCAGTCCCTCCCAAACATTTTCCACAGAAAAGTCAAACGAATATTTCAAAAATTTTCCCACGAACCAAATTCATTTTTGTGAGGAAGAAAAGCGATTGGTGGATCTGTGCAGAACACCAAAGTCGAATGAAAATGCAGAAAAGGACATTTCATCCCAAATTAATCCGTCAAATTCGCAGCCCCAATTTGCTCGAGTGTTGAATAAAGAGATTGTGAACCGACACAGGTCACCAATCAGCACGATTTCGAAAGAAATAAATTCGGATGTGGAAAAAAGGAGTC
>SIJG01000058.1:142214-160867 GCA_023374025.1 Heterodera schachtii | reverse complement strand
AATTAATCAAAAATATATACATATTTTATTTTAATGAAAGACTTGCCCAATTGCGCGAATCATCAAATATTTTCAATCTATATTTTACCCTTTCTTCCCCTTTTTTAAATATTTCCTCCAAATTTTCTTCGAGTTTTTGTCTGATTATTCTGTCTAAAATTTCATCTTTCGGATATTCATTCGCTGTGTCAATTGCCAATTGCAAAATCATTTCATTAATTGGCATCGTTTGTTCATTTTCAAATTTTACTTCATAATTTAATCTCTCCTCATTCAACAATTTTGGTTGAAAAATTCCCAAAAAGAACAATTTGTTTAATTTATATTTAAAATTTTCTCCTCTGCGAAAATAAATTTGAGAAATTCTAACCAGACAATTCAACACATAAATTATTGGTCCTTCAATTTCAATGTTTTCATATTTAAATATGAATTTTGGCTTTGCTGCTGGAATTCCGGCATCTAACTATACTAAATCGATGGTGTGAATTGAGATTATTTATTGACACGAAAACTTGAAAAAAAAGGAAAATAGAAAATGGCAAAAGAAACTTTTTAAAATTAAGAATAACAAATACTAATGTTTAAAAATTGTTTACAATTTGAGTTTTTGCTTTTTCCTCAAATTTATTTTTTAAAATAATTTAAACAATTAATTACTTTATAATATGCTTTTGAGAGAATGAGAGAGAAAGAGAAGAAGAAAGAGAGACGGACATGGAGAAAAAAGGAGAGAGAGAGAGAGAGAGAGAGAGAGAGAGAGAAAGAAAAGAGGATAGAGAGAGAAGAGAGGAGAGAGAGAAGGGTAGAGCTTAGAGAGGTTTGGTGAAAGGATGACATAGAGACAAAAGAAAGAGACAGGAAGAGAAAAGGAGACAAAGAGGAGAGAAACGAGACTTTGATGAAAAACGAATTTATTAATTAAACTCTATCAAATTTATTTTAAATTATCTGAAAAACTCCGAGCGGTTGGCGCCGCGAAGCGGCGCCTAGCGCTCGTATTCTCTATATAAATATTCATGTAAAATGTCCAAATATTTTCGATATTTTTGGCATTCTGTTCGTTCATATTCTCCATGTTCCTCGCCAATTTGGTCACATTGCCAATTCTTTCTCATAAAATAAACCATGCCAAGATGAGCTTCGTATTTCTGCTTTGAATATTCACTAATAGTTTGTCACATTGCCAATTGTTTCTCATATAATACATAATGCCAAGATGTGCTTCATATTTTTGCATTGAATATTCACTCAATTGCGTTTCTTGATTACCTTTCATAAATGCAATTAGCATTTTATCGTCAGCCTAATTAAATTGGTTAAAATAAACAATGGCTAAAAAATCAAACTCACCGATGGATTTGCACTTGAAATTGGAATCAAATAATGAAGAGTAACAACGAAAAAAGAAACTGCATATGCAGAATAAAACATTGAGTTTTTTTTTCTAAATTCCAAACCGAGAAAAATGAAACCGGAACCCATGAAAATAATTTAAAGCAATATTATATTATTATTATTATTTAAGATTATTAAAAATGAAAAACTGGCTTATTTCAAATGCCTTAAATTAGCAAATCAACCAATTTTCCTACTGGGTGATGAAATGGGATTTCCAGTAGAATTTTTAATTTTCCCTATATATTTTATTTTTTCTATTTATACTTAAAGCATGACGTAATGAATTTAATACAATCTAAAATTGGCTTTAAAATGGATATCTTCAAATTATGTGAAAGCTGAACAAAACAGACAGATTATCCAAAATTATTCTCAATAGAATTTGAGAAAAATTGTTTCGAATTCCTAATGCGGCGGAATAACTCGCTGGGGTTTGATTTGATTAGGCCGGTGTATGGGCGAGCTCTATCAAACCATGTTTTTAGATTTTCAGAAATTTTCGAGCTAGGCCCCTTCGGATGTTTTTGCGTTTTTGGACCGGTTGGTCAAGTGGTCTGTGCTGGATGCCCCAGGGGAGGGGGTCTGGGTTCGAATCCCTTCGATGTGTGTGGGTTCATGCATATTTTGCGCCCGCCACACCACCGCCACAGCCTCCGCCTGCGCGTCGCGGAATCTGTCGATGTTGCTTCATTTTGTAGATAAAATAATTTTTTATGTGTAAAAAAATCAAATAAAATTTTGTGCGCCAAATCACGATAGTTGAAAATTCAAAAAATCAAAAGAAATGTTTTCCCGGAAATTTAAATTTGAATTTTTTTTTAGAATTTTGAATAAATTTCGAAAAAGCGCATTTTTATGTAAAACTTTTGACTAATACAGCAAAATAATTGTCGTAAGTGCATTATATTTGCGATTATCATCACTTTCTCAACTTTCTCTTTCGTATATTTTTTTCATTTTTTGGTCAAATTCCCTTCGATATTTGGCAATATTTGTTTCATTTTCATTTTTCGATGGATCTTCCACAATTTTTATTCCTTTTGTTATTTCCATTGCTTTTTGTTTAAATTTGCTTGTCCAATTTTTCTCATTTTTAATTTCATAATTCAATTCCTTCTCATTTGCCAAATTCATTTCCCAAATAAAATCTTTAAAATCTCTATAATATTTCCAATTATGATTCAATCTGCAGATAACATCAGTTAAATCAATATGATCTTCTAGAGAATCCATAAATATTGGCTTCACCGCTGGGAATTTATTGGCCAATTCAGCATTTTTATCTTAAAATAAATATATAATTATTTTTAAAAATCAAATATTTAAATAAATAATAAATGACAAACCTTCAACATAAAGTCGAAATAAATAATCGAATTTATGAACCAAAAATGCCAATTAATGAAATGATTTTGCAATTGGCAATTGACACAGCGAATGAATATCCGAAAAATGAAAGTTTAGAAGGAATAATCCGGCAAAAATTTGAAGAAAATTTGAAGGAAATGTTCAAAAACTCAGAAGAAAAGGCAAAAAAAGATAATCCAGAGATAGCAAATATGATCAATAATAACAAATATTTTATAATTATAATTTCAAAATTTGATGAATATTTGAATTGGGTGAGACCTGACATTTAATGAAAATTAAATTAATTAAAAATTTAGACTGATGATTTTCTGTTTACGGAATTTGTCAAAGGATTAGCGACAAATTTTGACAAATTTAATATGATGGCAAAAGAATATTCAATTATTTATTTCGAAATAAAGGGAAAAGAAATATTGATGTGTATGATCAAGATGCACAAATGCGCTCTTTTGGGTTACCGTAAATGCTCTAATTATCCCCCCGGGGGGATTATTGTTCAACCTCCCCAGAAAGGGGGGATTATTAGATACGGGGGGATAAATGGAGACGGGGGATTATTTTTTTTGATCATTTCGCCAAAAATGTTATCGCTTCAAAAAATATTTTTTATTGCATTTTTGTTAAAAGATTTCTGAATTTTTCATGAAAAATTCGAAAAATGCCTAAATGTTTATCAAACATTGACCAAAATCCCTAAAATATTGAACGAAATGAACCTTATTTTACGTTTCATAAAATTTGGAACATTTTTTGAGCCCGGGAAATAATTTTTGGAAACTCATAACTCACTTCAGGGTTGGATTGGATAGTGTTAGTGGAACAAAGCTTAAAAAATAAAGAAAATCCGGAGAATTTTATGTATTTTATTTGGTTTTTCTAACTTAAAGATGAAAAAATTTTCCAGAAATTCTGGAAATTTTCAATTTTTCAGAAAAAATTCAGAACTCTGTTCTGAAAAAGAGTTCAGGTTCTGGTCCCGGTGAAGTAAGAGAATTTTCTGTATTATAGTAATACTATAGATGGTGGGCCCCCTTTTTGGAATAAAAATTTTTTTATTCTATAAAGCAGTGAAAACATGTTTATGGGGGTTTTCTGGGTGGAGAACCCGAATCCAACATTCATTTTTACCAATTTCGAATCCCGGAACCGAATTCGAACAAAAAGGTCGAAAATTCAAAAATTCCTAAATTCACTTTTATGTTCATATCAGTGCAGAATAATTAATTTTCGATGTTTTAATGGTTTTTGACTGGATTTAGCTTATTTTGGTCAATTTTGTAACAAAAGTGAGAATTTTGAAAATTTTGAGTTTCAACTTTTTGTTCGAATTCGGGTCAGGGACTCGAAATTGGTAAAATGAATGTTGGAATCGGGTTCTCCGACCCCGAAAACCTCCATAAACAATGTTTTCACGAGTTTTTAGAAGAAAAAATACAGGGGGATAATTAGAGCATATACGGTATACGAAATTGAGAAAATGAAAAAACATTTGACGCAAAAATATGAAGCCCATCTTGGCATTATGTATTTGATGCAAAAGAATTTGCAATGTGCCAATACATTGAAAAATTTTGGGCGCCGTTTTGCTGCGTCACAAAAGGAAAAGCAAAAAGGAGGACGAAAAAATGATCAGTAAGAAAGTAAAAAGATGTTACTCACTAGGGCTATACAAAAATGGATAAAAACGAAAAATATACCCCCCTAATAATCTTGGCCTAATTTTTTTTAAATTTGAAAGTGAAAAGATATTCTCACTAGGGCTTATATTTTTTAGCGTTTTTATTGCCTATTTTCAATTTTTTAGAGCCTATTTTTGGGGTTTTATAAGACCTAAAGCCTACCTTGGCGGTTTAGAGCCTAAAAATTGTATCCCTAGTTCTCGCCAAATATTTTATAATATAAAAATAAATGATCCAATTAAATTTAGCCACAATATGTAACATTTAGCCAAAAACTGTACAACATTGGCTTCACCTTGTTCGTGCGGTTGGGGCGTGTTCGGGTGGGACCCGAGAGACATTCATTTAATTTGATCTTTTCCATTTATTGTTTATTTGTTGTGTCTGACCATTCACAGTCAGACACATTCATTCATTTCATTTGTTGTTATTGTTGTGTCTGACCTTTCACTGTCAGCACATTTTATTGATTGCATTTGTTACCATTTGCCCTCCCCTCATTTGTTTCATTCAGTTTATATATTTGTGTTCACATTTCCAATTGTC
Source organism: Heterodera schachtii (assembly GCA_023374025.1). NCBI lineage: Eukaryota > Metazoa > Nematoda > Chromadorea > Rhabditida > Heteroderidae > Heterodera > Heterodera schachtii. The sequence continues at coordinate 155,870 of SIJG01000058.1, read as the reverse complement.
TCCTCCGCCGTCCTCCGACCAAATTTATTTGTTATTTAATTTGTCTTCAATAAATTATTTATTTGTTCGTCCATTCGACATTTCGGGGACCGAACAAATTGGCGACGCCCTACATTTGAGCTCAGCGCCTATTTGGATAAATTGCTGAGTGTAATTTATTAAATTTGTCTGCAAAAAGGTCGGCCAGGAGGCACTTTATTTTCAACAAGCCAGCTTCGTCAGTCCGATTAATCCGCCAGGCGCGGTTAATCGTGGAATTTCTACAAAAAACCTAGATACCAATACGGTTGCGGTTTCCGCCAGGAGCGGTTTTATTCGACATAAAAACCAATAAACCCAGGCGGTTGCGGTTCCGCCAGGTGCGGTTTTACGACGAAAAATGGCAAACCAAAATGCGACGATTCAACAATTAATGGACACATTGGCGCAACAGCAACAATTGGTTCAGCAATTGCTGACTTACCAAACGCAGAACGTGGCTAGACCAGCAGTTGCGGCCACGACAATTCCGGCACTCCCCGACATTATGCCATTTGAGCAAAATGATGACAAGGCACGAGTCTCGGAATGGATTTCGCGCTTCAAATTTGCGCTTGACTGCGCCGCGCCAAATGCCGCCGACGAAATCAAAGTGAAGGCACTCATGAACAAGCTTAGCGAAGCGGCGTTCAGTGAGTACAGCCGTTCTGTGCTGCCATCAGCAGTGACTGACTTCAATTTTGACGCGACCGTCCAGCGAATGGAGAAGTTATTCGCCCGTCCGCAATCGATCTTCATTGATCGCTACGAGTGCCTGAAAGCGGTGAGAGGCGAAGCGAAGATTTTCGCAGCTTCATCAACAGGCATCGTAAATTGCTTGCCGATTTCAAATTCAGTGAATTGAATAAAGAACAATTCAACTGTTTAATGCTGTTGACAGCATTAAAGTCACACAATGATTCGGCACTTCGTCAAAGGATTTTGGCGAAGCTTTCAGCGGACGGAACAAACATTACTTTGGCTTTTTCCTATTTTTCATTTTCCTTTCGAATATTCTGACTTTTTTCAGTTATTTTTTTCTTTTTTCTTTTGTCATTTTCCTTTTCACTTTTTGTATTTATTTCTAATAAATTTTTGGCAAATAAAATTATATTTTTTGAACAATTTAAGTCCCTTGATTTTTTCTTGGAATTTTGTGAAATTTATGTGCATATTTTTTCGAACCCTAGTAATAAATAGGGATGCAATTTATAGTTTTTTCACTATTTTTTACTGAGCTCCCCGTGGCCTGAAATGCACGAAAAACATGTTTTTTTCGAATGTTGTTAAGCTACTTTTAGAGTTATTAGCAATTGAGACAGGCGAATTTATTTTGAATGTCCTGCTGATAAAATGAAATGAAAATTAAAATTAAATCATTTTTAAATTTATTTAAATATAATAAATGAACTTTATAAATGCGAAAATAAAAGGAAAATGAAACAGAAGGAATATCAGTGAAACTTGAAAAGAAAATTGCAAAATAAATCGAATAATATTCGAAAATGTCTTAAGAAGATAGAAAATGAAAACCTTTTCGATAACATAGGAAAATTAATTTTAAATTGAATTTCACCAAAATTGAAAAATTATTATTTGGATTTTAATAAAATGTTTGTTAGCTTAACCTTATTTGCTATAGAAATGCCAAAAATAAACAGAAAATAGGAAATGATTTGTCAAAAGTCCGAATTTTGTGACACCAAAAAATTTATAAAAATGGCGACGAATTGAAAATGCCAAATTTGTCTTTATATTCTTTTTCAAGATTTCTTTTTCCATAAGAATTTTCCGCATTTTCAATTGCTTTATCCAATTTCGCCTCTTCTTCCTTGGCATTTTTCTTCGTATTTTCATACATTTTTTCCATTTTTTGCTCAAATTCTTGCCGAAGATTGTGCTCCAATTCGTATGATAAATTTGAAATTTTCTTTCCCTTTTTTTCCACATTTTTTGGTCCGTTACTTTTTTCCAATAAATTTTGTTTAAATTTATTGAACAAATTTGCCTCCTCTTTAATTTCATCATTTTTCACCTCTAATTTCATAATCAAAATCGATCTCATTTATTAATAAAACCTCCTCCGAAAAATCGTTGTTATTACAACACAATGGCTTTTTATCATTTGGCCAAAAACATCGCGAAAATTTTATTCAGTATTTTGATGACCGAAATTAACTTCACTTTATAAGGGTGGCAACGTTGTGTAAATATTGGCTTAACCGCTGGAAATTTATTGGCCAATTCAGCGCTTTTACCTTAAATATATTTTATGATTTAGTGGGACTCCATTTTTGGCAAATGCCTAAAATTTTTGCGCACTTAATACGTGTAGATAATAAGCACGAAAAAAGGTGTTTTCCGCTTGGTTTGGCTGTGTCTACGATGTCTTTTACAATGCCAAACTTTGCCTATTTTGGACTTTTTTGTGTTTAATGCATAAATGCCTTTTTTGTGGCTATTTCGCAATTTTTGCGATTTTCACAAAAATACTTAACAATAATAATGCAATAAAAATCAAAGATACACCCTTAAAAGGATCGAAGAAAATTTCCGAAAATCCACCCCATAAGAAATGAAAAAATTTCATAAAAATTATTACCAAATTTTATTTATTTATTTTTGAAAAAAATTTTTGATTTAAAATTGTCATTTTATTTTTAATTGAAATATAACAAAATTAAGTAAATAATTTTATACTTTTGAAATAACCAAAATTAAGCGTTTTGGTCAAGTTTTTACGTGTTTTCTAGTTAAAAAGCGTAATAAAAAAAATTATTTGCCTATTTTTGTGCCTAAAATTGTTCCCTTTTTATAATATTTAAAATCATAACCTTCAATATATTGTCGGAATAAATATTCATACAAAATGTGCAAATATTTACGAAGCGTTTTGCATTGTTCCCATTCAGAATTAATATTTTTCAATGTATTGGCACATTGACAATTCTTTTGCATCAAATACAATGTGCCAAGATGGGCTTCATATTTTTGCGTCAAATGCTTTTTCATTTTCTCAATTTCATATAATCCCAAAGAGATCATTTGTCCATCTTCATCATAACAATAAAAATGTCCTTTTTCTTTCAATTTAAATAAATAATTTGAGTATTCTTTCAGCATTTTAAAATTTTTTTCTGAATTTGTCGCTAACCCTTTGACATATTCAGAAAATAAAGCATCTTCAGTCTAAATTATTAATTTATTTAAATATCATTAAATGTTAAATCTCACCCATATAAAATGATCATTTAATTTTGAAATGATAATAAAATGTTTGTCATTATTTATCAATGATTCATCTTGTTTTTCTTTTGCAAATGGAACTAAAATTTTTCACTAAAAATAAAATATTTGCTCATCATAAATTCTGATCAAACTTTTCACCTTTACGTTCACTCAAATGATTTCTCGTGCAAATAGGGATTAGAAATTCTATAAATAGGGGGTTCTAATTCAGTAGTAATATCTTAAAAGTGATCAAAGGCTTAAGAATATGCAAATTTTGAACTTTTCTCGACCAGAGTAACCGAATGATCATTTTTGATGAGAAAAGCTCAATTACACTAAGTTCCAACCAGTCGTTTTGGCCGTACATCACCCGCAGCAACAACATCCATTTCGAACGTAAGTTGTTCACGGGTGTTAATCTAAACCCTCCCAATGTTGAAGCAACAACAACCGCATCAGCGCGCCCAAAATTTGCAACATGAAGAAGCGGCAATCATGGAGCGCATTCGGCACAGGCAGCTCGTTGAATTCGCTGCAATGGAAGCCGCCAAACCGCTGCCAGACGATCTGCAGTATTGTGCCCATACAATGCATATGCTCTAACCAACATCGGATGGCTCCTCATGGGGTGGCGAGAACAGATGATGATAAGGTATGAAAAAAGGGCATTTACCAGTCCTTCTATCACGGGGGACCTGAAATTGGGACAAATTGCACACCGGAAAACTGGACATCCGAAAATTATGTCCAACTTTAAGGTGTCCACATTTTCGGTGCCAATTTTCGGTTGTCCAATTAACCGGGAGTCCCCTCCCCAAAGCGGTTTGCCAACCTTTGTTTCCAGCAGTCTGACCGGCGTGTCGCACAAGCCGGCCGAATAAAATTATATAACGTAAAAAAATAGATTTGGATAATCCTACTGATGTCAAACAACATTTTAATAAATTGCTTCGTTAATTAATAATAATATTATAAATTATATGAAGTAAAAAATAGATTTGAAGAATCCTAGTGATGACCAATCAACATTTTAAATATTTGCTTCGTTATTTAATAATATTATTATAAATTTTATGAAGTAAAAAATAGATTTGGATAATCCTACTGATGATCAATCAACATTTTAAATATTTGCTTCGTTATTTATAATAATATTATAATTTAGGATTATCCTACTGATGAGTAATCATCATTCTAAATAATTGCTTCACTATTTCATCAAATATATAAATTATATAAAGTAAAAAATTGATTTGGATAATCCTACTTTGATCACTATTTCAGATTAAATTTCACTTGGTTTAAAAGGTTGTTTCCATTTTTTTTTTAATAATCATTTAATTCATTTGCAATACCTTTCTTTATTTAAACATTAATTTATTTATATATGACAATACCTTTATAGATTAATTAATTTATATATACCTTTTATTATAATTAAATAGGTAGGTATAATTAATTTCATAACAAAAAATAATTTTTTAAATTAAGTGTAAATTAGAGTAGAGCGGTACTGGTACCGGCCGGTAATTACCGGTTTTTTTTTGGTACCGGTACAGGTACCGTTTTTTACAATTAATCTAATCTAGTGTAAATAAATTGAAACAATCTTAATGGGCTTTTACGCGGTATAATCTTTCAAATTTTTTAATTTTATTTTTAATCTTTTATTTAGGGTAGGTCACGGTCGTTTAACCGAACGAAACCGAAAACCGGCTTCGGCTTCTACACCCCTTAAGACGGCACTCGACGGGAATTATCGACGATTTTTTAAAGAAATTATACATTCACCATAAGAAATACCAGGGATGGGATTTACATGTGCTTAAAATTCTGAAAGGGATATGTAGTATCGTCTTATTTTTAATACTTTTCTAAATTATTCCCATACATAATATCTTTTTTGCCAAAATTGCAATTTTTTATGAAAATTTGTTAACAAATAGAGCCAAAGTTTCCCGACGTTGACTCCCCAAAACTCCTTTTTCTTCAAAACTATGCACAAAATGAATACCGTATTTCCTAAAATTTTCAGCGGATTTTAATTTAGCGGGGATTTTTTCATCCCTATTTTTTTAAAGATCGAACAAAAAATGGCGTTTTTTTCTAATTTTGCTAAAATACCGAAGATTTTTAGTGATTTTAATTAAAAATGTTTTTTCTTTTTAGTTTTGGCGATGATTTAATTAAATTAAAATTTTCTAGGTTTGAATAACGAAAATGATAACAAAATAATAAATGGAATTTATAAATTAAATTTTGATCGAAGCATCGCTTTCGTTCTTCATCCAAATCGTTATCTTAAAATTGCATAATATTCGTTGGGTTAAAAGTCCGGGTTAATTCCAAAATTCTTGTCCTATTAAGGAATGAAAATGAATTTTTTCTTTTTGTTAGCTGATTATTGGGACATGGAGCACAGCATCTGGATGTAAATTTCGTGAAAATTCTGATTTTTTTTATTTAGTTCTTAGTTGAAAGGGCCTCAAAAATCATAATTTCCCCATTCTCGACTGAGGGAAATAAGCGGGACTGAGTTGCACGGTTGGTTAAAAAAAGTTTTTGGGTCATTGGTTTAAATCCATTTGCCTACAATATTTTTTAATCATTATTTTGGGGGTTTTTGGATCGCTGATCAAGAATTTGGGTCCATTTCGCCAAACCGAACCCCTGACCGAACACGAAACCACCAAAAATAATTCCAAAAAAACTTACACTCAAATGGACTTGAACCCAGATTTACCATTAAAAGCAAAATTCAATTTTTTTTTATATTTAGAAATGATTTATACTTATTATATGATTCCTTTTATAATTTTTGTTCATCTTTTAATTCCAATATCAAATTCTTTAAGCATAAAATACAAAATAAATGTTATAAATAGGTGTTCTTTTCAAATCCCATTTTTCTTCCCCAAGTAGGAAATTTGGCTTATTTATTAGGATAAGGTGCATTTAAAATATTTTTCATTTTTCACGGGTTCAAATTTCAATCTGCTCGATTTTTGGTTTAGAAAAAACCCAATGTTTTACTCTGCTTATGCATTTTCATTTTTGATTATTTCTTATAATTTGATTCCAATTTCAAATGCAAATCCAACGGTGAGTTTTAACTTCGGAATAATTTTTTATTTGAAACTTATTTGATTAGGTCGATGATGATATGCTAATTGCATTTGTGAAAGGAAATCAAGAAATACAAATCAGTGAATATTCAAAGCAAAAATATGAGGCACACCTTGGCATTGTGTATTTTATGAGAAAGCACATGCAATGTGACAAATTAGCCGGTCTACGTCAGTTGGGCCCTCACGATTGGGCCCCCACGTTTGGGCCCTCACGTTTGGGCCCCCACGTTTGGGCCCCAGCATATTTTTCCGCTATAACTTTCTATAACTTTTCTATTTGTCATCCAAATCCAATAAACTTGGTATCATTCGAAAGCTTAACATGTTTAAAAGCTTTTTCTAAGCTATTGCTTCGCGATTAGACAATTACCAAAAAAGTTACACACGAAAATTGCAAAAAACTCGAAATTTTGAAGTTTTTTCATATTAAAAATTTTTCCAGGCTTTAAAATCTATCCGCTTTTTGTAAGGCTAATAGAGCATGTGAAGAGCTTTCGAATGATACCAACAATATTGAATTTGGATGCCAAAGAAAAAAGCTATCATGGAAAAGCATGCTGGGGCCCAAACGTGAGGGCCCAATCGTGAGGGCCCAACTGACGGGTTCCGAAATTAGCAGATGAATTTGAAGAATATGAACGGACAGAATGCCAAAAATATCGCAAATATTTGGACATTTTGTACGAATATTTGATCAGAGAATACGCCGGAATTCCAACAGTAAAGCCAAAATTCGTATTTAAAAAGAAGAAAACTGAAATTGAAGGAACAATAATTTATGCGGTGAATTGCCTGACCAAAATTTCGCAATTTTATTTTCGCAGAGGAGAAAATTATAAATACAAATTAAACAATTTGTTCGGTAATCAGTTTGAACAAAAATTGTTGAATGAAGAGAGATTAAATTATGAAGTAAAATTTGAAAATGAACAAACGATGCCAATTAATGAAATGATTTTGCAATTGGCAATTGACACAGCGAATGAATGCCAAACAAATGAAAATTTGGATGGAATAATACGAGAAAATTTTAACAAAAATTTTGAAGAAATGTTTAAAAAAGCGGAAGAATGGACAAAGGAAGGCGAGGAATGGAGAGCTAAGGAAATAAAAAAGGACAAGCATTTTATAATTATAGGTTCAGAATACGAAGATTCGCGCAATTGGGTAAGTCTTTAATTAAAATCAAATATAATAATTTTTATTTATTCAAATTTCGATTGAGGATTTCTTATTTTCTGAGTTTGTCAAGGGATTAGCGACAAATCTTACAAATTTTTATAAGCTGACGAAAGATTATTCATGCGAAGAGAAAGAGGAGTTAGTGCAGGAATATGAGGCCCATCTTGGCATTTTGTATTTGATGCGAAAGAATTGGCACTGTGACAAAATTAGGATGGAACTTGAATTCAGATTCCGTGAACGGAAACAATGCCAAAAATGGAGCAAATATTTGGATATTTTCTACGAGTATTTATTCCGACTTTATGTTGCAGGTTTTTCATTTAAAATTTTTATTTTTAAACAATAATGAAAATTGTTTTAAGGTAAAAATGCTGAATTGGCAGATAAAATCCCAGCGGTGAAGCCAATATTTATCGAATACGGAGATTGTGTAAAGTTAATTGAAGTTATTAAAGACATGATTGAGACTTCGAAATATTTTTGGGGAACGAGTAGAAGCTCTGCCTCTGTTCCGCGGATAGATTTGGTAAATGAGGAGGAATACGGAAAAAAAGAGGGGAAAAATTGGTATAGCAAATTAATACAAAATGCAATGGAAAAAATAAAAGGAATAAAAATAATGTTGCCAATGTTCGAAGAGAATTTGAACAAAAAATGGAACAATTTGCTAAAGAAAAGTTGGAACTTGAATATAATCAATCGTAAATTTGATGGCACTTACGCGACAATTCATTTTTGTAAATTTCACTTATTAGTAGGGTTATAATTTGTCTGATTTTGCATATTTTTCTGCGCAATATGCTATGAAGAAAGGGGCTCAAAAATAGGCATTTATACGTTTAATTTTTTGATTTGGCGAATGTTTTTAGTCCAAATAAATGCATATTTTTGCCATTTTTGCTTTTTTAGAGAATATTTTGTCTTTTCACAAGAAAAATGCAAAAAAGTGAAAATACACCATTAAAAATTGAAAATTTTTGAACTTTTTGTGAAACTTTTGAAAAAATTTGTTCATATAAAAAATTTTTGCAATTGTCTAAAAACGCTCATTATTCATTGTTTCAGTTTTTTTAAATCGATTCTTAATTTTTTGCATAATTTTTGGCATTTTTTGAGGATTCAAAGTCATTTTAGATAGTTTTTAAGACATATTTTAGTGCATATTTGGGCATTTTTCGGATTTTTAGGGCATATTTAGGGGAATTTTAGTGCATATTTTATGCGCATATTTGGCATTTTTTAGTGCATACAACTTATTAATCATCCAATATTATTTGTAGCAAAAAGAAGATGTTCTATTTTTTAATATAAATTTACTCAAAATTCTATAAATCTTTTCAAAAATTAAATTTTCGACAAAAATATATTTCTGATTTTTTTTTAAACTTTCAACCATCTTTTAGGTTTGTTGTCTTTGTAAATTCACTTATTTTTGGATAAATATTAAGTAAAATTATGTTTCTGAATTAAATCTGATTTTTAATTCCTAAATAAATCTAAATTGGGGTAGCCCTTTAAATAAAAAATAGAAAAATTTGTTATTATAAAAATAATCTTACAAGAAATCGTCTCGAAAAATAATCTAAAAGTCAATTACGGATCAAAATTACGGAAAAAATCCAAAAAATCCGTAACCCGTAATCCGTAACACCAAAAACCCCATAATCCTTAACCCGTAATCCGTCAACATATTTGACGTAACAAAATTATAACCGCAAGAGTATTATAATTAGAGACCCACTAAATAGACACAAAAATTGAAAAAAAGGATCAATCCCAATTTTATAATTATTGCATAATTCTTTAATAAATAAATAATTACATTAAGTAGATTTGGATAATCCTACTGATAATCAACTCCAATTTTTAAATATTGCATAATTCTTTAATATAATAAATAATTATATTAAGTAGATTTGGATAATCCTACTGATGAGCAATCCCTATTTTTTAATTATTGCATCATTCTTTAAAAAATAAATAATTATATTAAGTAGATTTGAATAATCATACTTATGATCAATCCCAATTTTTAAATATAGCCTCATTCTTTAATAAAATAAATAATTATATTAAGTAGGTTAGGATTAGCCTACTGATGTGCAATCCCAATTTTTTAAATATTGCCTAATTATTTAATGAATAAACATTTTATTAAGTAGATTTGGATAATCCTACTTATTTGGATAATGATAAAATAGAATTAAATTATTTTATAGATCTAAGCCAATTTCTTAATAAAAATATTTTTTAATTCACTTTTAGGTAAATAAATTGAAAATTATAATTAAGGTGCTCTATAATGGTTTATGCTTTATCTTTAATTGATTTTAGAAATATATATTTATTTAATTAGATTAAGATTAGGTTAATTTCGAATAAAAAATTTTTAAATTATCTTTTTAAAAAACATTAATTCATTTTTTAAGAAAAAAATAATGTTCAATTCTTTTTTTATAATATCCTTTCTTATTATTTTTCAACATTTTCTTAGTCCATTTTCAAATGCAAATAAAATAAGTAAATCTTGGAGAGCGAGAAAAAGATTTACGTCAAAAGCATTGAAATGCTTTTGATTAGAATTGTACTAATGAAATTGATAAAAAAAATGAGAATTTTGTTAATTAAATTTTAAATAGATGAAAGTAATTACTTGCACTGCTTCTTCTGCTGTGTCTTTATTCTTTATAATTATCCAATATTTTTTAATTCCAATTTCAAATGCAAATCCATCGGTGAGAATTTAAATTTGAGCAAATTAATGAAATATTTTATTTACACCATCTATTTGAAAAGGTCCATGACAAAGCATTTATTGCATTTATGAAAGGATATCCGAATGTTCAAATTAATGAATATTCAAAGCAAAAATACGAATCTCACCTTGGCATTATGTATTTTATGAGAAAAAATTGGCAATGTGCCAAAATTGCGCAGGAATTTGACAAATATGAACGGACAAAATGCCAAAAATATCGAAAATATTTGGACATTTTATACGAATATTTGTGCAGAGAATACTTCGAACTTCCAACAGTGAAGCCAAAATTCATATTTAAATATGAAAACATTGAAATGAATGGGCCAATAATTTATGCGGTTAATTGTCTGGTCAAAATTTCGCAATTTTATTTTAATTCAATTGATGAAGACCTTTATTCGGAATATAAATTAAACAAACATTTCATTAATTATAATAATTTTGAACCTATTTTATTTAATGAAAAGAGATTGAATTATGAATTCGAATTAAAAAATGAACTAAAAATGCCAATTAATGAAATGATTTTGCAATTGGCAATTGACACAGCGAATGAATGGCAAAATGGTGGCATTTTGGATGGAATAATCCGACAAAATTTTAACAATAATTTGCGAGAGATGCTTAATAAAGCGGAAGAAAAGGCAAAAGAGGACAAACCATGGAGAGCATATAAAATAAATAATGACAAACATAAAATAATTTTATATTCAAAATTCGATGACACAAAACATGGGTATGATTTAAGTTTAAAAAAAACGAATCTTAATTACTCAATTTTAGATTAATGATGCTTGTTTTTCTCTAATTATTAAACGCCATGAATTTGAATACCATGTTGGCACTGTGTATTCGATGAGAAAGAATTGGCAATGTGACAAAATCGGAAAAGTATTTGTAGAAAAATGCCAAAAATATCGCAAATATTCGCACATTTTATACGAATATTTATTCCGACTTTATATTGAAGGTTTGTCATTTATTATTATTTAAATTTTTGATTTTTAAAAATAATTATATATTTATTTTAAGATAAAAATGCAGAATTGGCCAATAAATTCCCAGCGGTGAAGCCAATATTTATGGATTGTCAAGGAGTTCATATTGATTTAACTGATATTATCTGCAGATTGAATTATAACTGGGAATATTATAAAGATTTTATTTGGGAAATGAATTTGGCAAATGAGAAGGAATTGAATTATGAAATTAAAAATGAGAAAAATTGGACAAGCAAATTTAAACAAAAAGCAATGGAAATAACAAAAGGAATAAAAATTGTGGAAAACACATTAAAAAATGAAATTGAAACAAATATTGCCAAATATCGAAGGGAATTTGACCAAAAAATGAAAAAAATATACGAAAGAGAAAGTTGAGAAAGTGATGATAATCGCAAATATAATGCACTTACGACAATTATTTTGCTGTTTTTAGTCAAAAGTTTTACATAAAAATGCGCTTTTTCGAAATTTTATTCAAAATTCTAAAAAAAAAAAATAATTCAAATTTAAATTTCCGGGAAAACCTTTCTTTTGATTTTTTGAATTTTCAACTATCCTTTTGATTCGTTTTACCTTTTTTTATTATAAATTATATATTTTGTTTAGATAAATTTATTAAATTTGTTTTGAATTAATATTCTCACTTTTATTTTTATTAGTATTTAAAGTAAATAATGATTTGTAAATCAGTAGATATATTAAAATATTCAAAATCAAAGCGATTTTATTTCTTAAAAATTTTAAAAAATGAATAATTATTTTTTATTTATATTTTTAATAAAAAAAAGAATAAAAAGACATCGCAATTTGCTGAAGAGAATGTGTCTCAATTAGGATGAATTGATGCCGTAAATAATTGCGCAGTGTGTGCCGTTTTTTTGTATGGAGCAGAAGAAAATAAAGGTTAATTTTGTTGGTGTAAAATGAATTAAATGAAGTCATTTACGAACATTAAGCCAAAAAAAAATAAAATGAAAATTTAAAACACTTACTGGGAATTATAATTATGTAAATTATGCAACAAAAAAAACATTCGTTAAATATCGATTATTATTATTATTATATAATGTTAAATGCATATGCAGAATCGATCAGAGCATATCTGAATAAATCACATTTATTTTATAATTTATTTTACACGAATTCCAAAACAATTTGAGACTTTAGCCAAGGAGAAAATCCAGGCCCTGAAAGAATTTAGGCCCAGGCCTGAATCCAGGCCTTGACAAGTCTGTGCTTTTCCGAAAGATGGGTTTTCCTAGATTTTTGTCCAGGAAATCCAGGTCCAGATCAAAATGGAATCAGGTTCAGGTCTTGTATTTTTAAATAAGAGAATTTTAATTATTTTAAATTTTTAGGCTCCAAAAATTGGTGTAAAGAAACGCTTAAATAATGCGACATAACTGCAAAATGTTTTTATCAGAACATTTCTTAGAAATAAGAACATAAAAAAACCCTGTATTAATCAGAAAAAAAAAATAAATTTAAAGAAAACGTCAACCGGTGTTGAACTCATAACAAAGAAGTCTATTAGTGCTGAAGCACTAAATACTAAACCACAAATATTTTAAAAAATATATGCAAAATTTACTTTATTTTATAAAAATTTCTCAAGATGGTTAAAAAAATTCAAAATTGTATAAATTTTTTGCCTTATATCCCACGAATATGCCATTCTTAGGGGTGTATTTTCACCCCCGCGCCCCCGCGGGGGTGAAGGTCACGGGAGCGGGGGTTGCGGGGGTCTGAGTCACGGGGGCGGGGGTGAGGCCAAAAACGTGTCCCGCCCCCGGCGGGGGCGGGGGTGACGGGGGCGGGGCTCGAACCCTACAAAAATCTGAGGCATACCTTGGCATTATGTTTTTATGAGAAAGAATTGGAAATCTGACAAAATTGGGGAGAAATTTGAAGAAGATAAACGGACAGATAGAGGAAAACAAAAACAAAACATTCTCATCCTTTAATAAAAATTTAAAATTTAATTTAATCATTTTTTGATAACAAAAGATAGTTATCCCAAATAACAAATTCAAAAATACAGGAAATACAGGGTTTTTTCATGCCTAACCTGGACCTGGGTTTTTTTAAATTAAGCAAAAGGTGGAAAAATTTTCATACCAAAATAGATTTTTGCCTATGCAGTTAGTCGTCAAATTATTTTAGTGTTTTTTTTTAAATAGCAAATTTTGGACTCTTTGAATTAAAATCAAATAAAATTCTAATTGGAATTAAATGCATGGACTTGAACCTGGGTTCCATATTGAACCCATGCTTGGGTTTTCTGAAAAATACAGGAAAATCCAGCTATCGGAAAAATCAAGACTTGTCA
>SIJG01000058.1:122384-140960 GCA_023374025.1 Heterodera schachtii | reverse complement strand
CATATCACAGTCATCGTTTTTAAAAAAATCTTATTTTTGAGTCAAATTCTTTGTTTTAAACTCTTTTATCCTTAGAAAAAAACTTACTAGCCCTGGACATAAAAAAATTCAAACAAGCAAATAATGAAAACAGAAACAAATACGAGGCACATCTTTCAAAATATTTACATAATATTAAAATAATATACAAATTCAATTAAGAAAAAAATAGATTTGATTAATTCTACTGATATCAATCTCATTTTAAATAATTGCATATTATTAATCAATTAAGTAAATAATAGTTTGGATAATCCTTATGTGTCTTCTAATCCATTTTGCTCCGTTTAAAAGGCAGTGTGATTTGCCGTTTGTTCATTTAATAACTTTTCTCAATTTGACAATAATTTTATTATAATTACAAAGTATCGATTAATTTCTCAATTAAATAATAATTTTAATTTTTTTGTGTTAATAAATTGAAAACCAATTAATTGGCTTCTAATGTCCATTTGTTCAGTTTTATTAAAGAAAAACAATATGTTATATTCTTTATCTATAATCCCTTTTCATATTATTCTTCATCATTTTCTAATTCACATTTTAATTGCAATTCCATCAGTGAGTTAATTAATCAGGGTAATTAATTTTTTAATAATTTTTGTTTAGGGAGACGACAAAATACTAATTGCGTTTATGAGAAACGATCAGAAAAAGCAAATCAGTGAATATTTAATGCAAAAATATGAAGCTCACCTTGGCGTTATCTATTTGTATAAGAAAGAATTGGCAATGTGAGAAAATTCATAAAAGGTTTAAAGAATTTGAACGGACAGAATGCCAAAAATATCGCAAATTTTTGGACATTTTGTACGAATATTTGAGAAGAGAATATGTCAAAATTCCAACAGTGAAGCCCAAATTTGTGTTTAAAAACCGTTTTGAAATTGAAGGACCAATAATTTATGTAGTGAATTGTTTGGCCAGAATTTCACAATTTATTTTATACAATCGGTGGGGCAAGAACATGAATATAAATTAAGCAAATTGTTCCATTTTTTTGAAAATTTTCAACCAAAATTGTTAAATGAAGAGAGATTGAATTATGCATCTGAATTAAATTATGAACCAAAATTGTCAATTGGTGAATTGATTTTGGAATTGGCAATTGACACAGCGAATGAATGGAAAATAAATGAAAATTTCAAAATTTAGAATGGAGATGCTTTATTTACGGAATTTGTCAAAGGATTAGCGATAAATTTTGAGAAATTTTTTAAAATGGCTAAAGAATATTAAAATTATTTACGTCAAATAAAGAGAAAAGAATTCTTGATTTTTATGATGATAAACTCATGATCAAATTTGGGTTAAACGAAATTGACAAAATGAAAAAGCATTTAAAACAAAAATATCAAGCTTACCTTGGCGTTTTGTATTTAATGAAAAAGAATTGGCACTGTGACAAAATTACAGTTTGGCTAAATGATATATGCAAAAATTATCGCAATTATTTGGACATTTTGTATGAATTTTCATTCCGATTGTATGTTGAAGGTTTGTTTGAGTTTTACATTATTTTCAAATTGTCCATTTATTAAATAAAAATTTGATAAGTTAAAAATCCGAATGTGTTGAAACAATTGCCACCATTTGCGAAGCCAATATTTAGAAATATATCTAATCCTGTAGGGTTAATTGATATTATCATGGCACTGACTAAAAATTCTAAATGCTTTTGGAAAAAAGGTAAAAATAAATTGAGGAGTTTCTATAATATTTTGGATATCTATTTGGAAAATGAAGATGAATTAAATTACGAACAGAATGCTTGGCAAAATGCATCAAAACTCAAATAGAGACGAATATTGCCGAAATTCGTAAAGAATCTGAAGGATTAATGAAAATTCAATGCGAAAATGCCGTGAAAGCGAAGGAAAAATTGGAAAAAGAAAAACCGGAATTAGAAAATCATAAAGAAAACGAGGATTTGGAGGATGAATATGATGAAGAAGCAGAGGATGATGACGAAAATCAGATCTGGAAAAGGAATATGATGACAAATTTGGCACTTTAATTTCGTCACCTTTTTCTTAATTTTGGGTTTTGAAACAAAATCCGGGCTATCCCGATGATCTTTTCCAGTTTCCAATTTGTTTATGATTCTATTGAGTATTTTTTTTATCTTCTTTCCCATTTTTTTAAATTAAAGAATTCATGTTTTATTTAATTTGAATTTTCAACAAATAAATTCCTTTTAATTTCAATAAATATTCAATATTTTTTAATTCATGTTGTACCTCTTCCATCCGTGGTTGCCCCCGTGGTTGTACCTCATCCCCCGTGGTTGTACCTCTCCCACCCGTGGTTTTACCTCTTCCACCAGTGGTTGTACCTGTTCCACGCCAGTTGTACCTCTTCCCCTGTAGTTGTACCTCTTCGAATATCGGTTGTACCTCTTTTCACCAAAATGATAATTGAAGTTCAAATTTAACATAATTTTATGAAAGTTAACGAATTTTCAAATGTTTTGGTGATTGAGAAAAGCAATAAATTTAGAGTATATGAAATAATTTAGGTAGAAAAACAATTGTTCCTCATCATAAAGATGTCTATTTTTATGCTTTTATTTTTTAAGTAATTTAATTTAATCAAACCAAATAAAGTTTGCTGAAAAGGAGTCCATGATTTAAGAATGCGTCTTTTTAAATACTTCTTTAATTTGATTTTGCATTTTTCAATTGCTTCTTTTCTTCCTTGGCATTTTCTTTTGTCTTTGCGCATATTTTCTCATTTTTTTTCTCAAATTCTTCCCAAAGATTGGCAATTACAGTTTATTTTTTGTTTGATGATTTTTGTCCACTTTCCTTCACTTTACTGTCCGTTGGTTCTCCGTTTAAAATTTCTTTTCCCCTTTTTACATTTTTGGTCCTTTAATTGTTTCTTTTATATTTTGGTTCCATTTGCTAAGCCAATTTTGGTCTTTTTTGCCATTTTCTCTCTTTTTAATTTGATAATTAAATTCCTCATTTAATAATATTATTTCATTGGCATTTTCATATTTTTCCCAAGGCAATTTGTATGATTATCATTTTAGCATTTTATCCTCGTCCTAATTAATTAATAAAAATAATTTACCAAATTATAACTTACCAATGGGATTGCATTTGTAAATAGAAATAAAGTCAGATTAGAAATAATAATTAAAAAAATGAATAAGTGAATTAAAAGCATTATGCCTTTCTTTATTAAAAATATAAATTATGAAAAAAAGGAAATGCGTTTAAATATTTATTTATTTAAATCCCATATTGATTTAAGTCAATTTTATTTACATTAAATATTGTTAAGTCAAAAAATTTCTAAAAAATTTCTTTAAATAAAAAATACTAATTAAATGAAACCGTGTAAAATTAATGCAGGGATTAAATTAAAAGGCAATGAAAAATAGCAATTCACAATGCCTTTTAAAAGGAATAAAATTTGGATTTGATAATTATTAATGATCATCAGTAGGATTAGCCAAATCAATTTTTCACTTTATTTGATTTTCGATTATATTAAAATATGATGAAATGATTTAAAATAATGATTTATCATCAGAAGGAATACCAAAAATAGAAATATTAAATCTTAACATTAATTGCTCCGAAAATTTAGGGAAGAAAAATCACAAACTAAGGGCCTGAATTCAGACGCTTCATCTCAAGGGGTCAAAAAATATGCATAGAAATTTCATTGTTTGAAAAATCATGCGACTTAGAAATATTACTCAAAAAATAAAAAGTTTACCTGCCAAAAATTTATTTAAAAAAAAAACTAAAAAAAGGAAAATGACAAAATCCAAAATTAAAAAAAAATAACTATAAAAGACAGAAGCATTCGAAAGAAAAAAGAAAAAATACTAAAAAATCAGGAAAGACTAACATTTGTGAAAAAAGAATGTATTTTTTATGAAAATGCCGAAGAAATGAAAGCGCCAAATTTGCCATCATAAACTGCTTCCAAAAGTGATTTGAAGTGCTCATCTTCTGTTTCTTTTAATGCTTTTTCCAATTTCACCTTTTCTTTCTTGGCATTTTCCTTGGCATTTATGCATATAATTTTCATTTTTTGTTCAAATTCTTTGCGAAGTTGTTCTATTTTGGTTTCCGTTTCAATTTTGGTTAATGATTTTTCTCCATTTTTCTTCTCTTTAATTTCGTAAATAAATTCCTCCTCATTTACCAAATCCATCTAAAGAATATTATTGATATTAGACAATTTCGAATAATCATTCAGATTTTTGATAACTTCAATTAAATTGTACGGAAAAATTTCCTTAATAGATATTGGCTTCACCAATGGTGACATCAACTGAGCTGACAGGAAAACCGCTAATTCCATAAAAATTCGACAAAAATAACAACAACAAAAAAGACTCTGCGTCTGGGTTTTTTTTGCTGGCCAAATTCTTCAAAAAATGGTTAAATAATGCGTTTTAAATCAATGCAAAAATAGATTTAAACTGATTTTCGCAACCGCAGACATAGTTTTTCGTGCTCACAATCAACTCATCTAAACGTATTTATTGGTATTTCATTTGTGCCATTTTTTTGTGGGAAGTTCGCTATTCTATCTGAGTTTGAAGGTCCTTCCTTCTTTTTCCGATCAAAAATCAGTTAGCTAACATATATTGGTCAGAATAGCACATTGCTTTCTTGAAAATTTTCATCGCCCATTTTCACTCAAATTGTTTCTCCTCCTCCCCCCTTTTTTAGCTCATGCCTGGTCTTGCTGCTGCTGTTGTTTTTGTTGTGCCGTTGCGGTGCCCTCCTTCCCGTTCTGCTCATTGTCAGCCGCTGCTGGTGATGAGGAAGTAGCAGCAGCAGCACAATTATTTTCGGAAAGACTAAAAAAAAATTTTTTTTCAAGGGAATTTTCTCATTTTAACCGACAATTTCTCTACATGTTTCAAAAATTGAAGCAACGGACGTACCCGAATTCTCCAGACGCCTCAATGTGCTGATTTCGATGATGTCCCGCTCCAAAGAGTGGCGGAAGTCGGCCGGGTACTGCTCCAAGTTGGGTAAAGTGAAGGCGTATGCCGGCTCCTTGGTCATTTTCGTGACCACCGGGCATTGCGCGGAACGCCAATTCACCGACGAAGAGGACGAGCCTGGAAAAAAAGGACGAAAACGATAAAATGTGCCAAAATCTGAATGCCCTTTTTGTCGAACTTTTTTTTTATTTTAACATTGCCAAACTTTCTGGTTTCATTGGCCACGGTTTTGGCATCCGGAATGGCAGAATGGTAAAGGGATTAGAAATTTTGCTTTGAGAATAGTTATTTGCTAATAACCTTTAGAGAACATTAAATCGTAGTTTAGGTGTCATCTTTTTCACAAATAAGCAAATTACCGAAGAAAGTCCCAACCTGGTCAAGCCGGTCAATCAAAATGGCTTTGGTGCAAGTTTTGTCCATGCCGCGCTTCTCCAACACGTTTCTCAGTTCGTTGACCTTCAGCTCATGCAGTGTCTTCTTCAATTCGCTTTGACTCATCACCAAAAATTGTTGTTTGTGGGTATCAATTTGAAAAAGCGGTAATAGGAAAGCAATCTAAATTTGTGAAAAAGTTTACTGATGGTCATGGAAGTATTAGGAACGACATTGGTAAACGACAAAGGATTTTCAGAATGCCTATAACGAATCCCGTATCTATTAACCTAAGAATTCGAACAAAAAGCCTGCTATGTTATTATATCTCTCATTTTCTTGGACAATTTCTTTATCTCTATTCATCAGAACGAGTAGATTTCTGGTACGGGAATTTTGCATTTCTCTCATTTTCATATCTCTCTAAAACTAATGAAAAATGGCAAAAGTGGCTGGAAAGTTATAGTTTAAAAAACTCGACCACGCGAAAACGGCTTGGTCCGCAAAAAGTCACTGCTGGTCTTTTCCTTTTTGGCCTTTTTGGCATTTTTTCTAACATTGGTTTTGACCCCTTTTTGCAGTGGGAGCCCAAATTTGACTCGCTGTGTTATGGCACGGCTTTTCCGAAATTGGGTGGCATTTTGTTACCTGTATTCTGAATTTGTAAACCTATTTAGATAAAAAAAAATTTCGGTTATGATTTCTGAGGCGACTGCTGCATAATGAAAACAAAGAAGATACAAACCGACATGGTTTGAAATTTTTTTTTAATTTTTGTTTTAAAAAGTACAGACATATTTAGTCGGAGCGCAATCCATTGACTCAAAGTCGGTTTACGTCCCACTTTTGGGACTTGTTGAAGAAGAGGATGGGGTTGCCGGTTTGGGATTACAGGGAGAAGTTCATGGAATTGTTGAACAAGAACCAGTGGATTGTGCTCGTCGGTGAGACTGGCAGTGGCAAAACAACCCAAATACCGCAGTGGTGCATGGACTATGCGAGGATGAGGGCCGCTTTCTTCGAAGAGCGATAGTACAAGGTTTGCTGTACTCAACCTCGCCGGGTGGCGGCGATGAGCGTAGCCCGAAGGTAAAATTTTTTTTTTGTCTCGCTGTACTTTTTGAGTAACAACAGCCATTCTTTAAGGGTTGCCGAAGAACTCGATGTTTTGGTTGGTCCATTACAGTGCATGTATGTGCAGCTCTTTTTTCTTGTTTTTTTAGTTGGGTCAGGAAGTTGGTTATTCAATTCGGTTTGAAGACTGTGCCAACGACCGGACAGTTCTCAAATATTGCACTGATGGAATGCTTTTGCGTGAGGCTATGGGCGACCCGCTTTTGAATCAGTACAACGTGATAATCTTGGATGAGGCGCACGAACGCACTTTAGCCACCGACATTTTGATGGCGCTGATCAAGGTCAAGGATTGGTTGGACGTGAAAACAAAGTTAGTCCCAAAAATTTTATAACAAAGAATTCCCACTTTTAGGAAATAATTCGACAGTAAGTAAAAACTTTTTCCGAAATCTTGACCGATTTCAAACTAAAATTCAAATTTTTTACATTTCGCATCTTTGGTCTAAAAATTTGGTCTAAATTTTTTTTTGAATCATTAACAATTTTTACTTTGTTTCCTTACTTAGACCAAAAAAGCAAAACTAGAAAAATTTGAAGTTTTGGACTTTTTAAAAAATTTTAGAAAATTTTTTTTATTCTTTTTTCGAAGGGTGGGGAGGGGGGCTGCCGGCACTATTACATTTTTTGAAGGCGACATTCTGCTTTTCCTCACAGGTCAGCAGGTGGAATTTTTAAACGGTTCGTCAAAAAATAACGGCTTTATTATTAGGAAATCGAAGACGAGTGTAACAAAATTGAAGATGAAATGCGAAATTTGTGGCCCGAAGCAGGCGATTTGGTATTGGATTTAATAAATACATTTTTTTTTAAATTTTTGATTTCCTATTTTGTTTCAGCTGTGTATTCCGCTGTACTCGTCTCTTCCACCCAATCAACAGCAGAGAATTTTCGATTCTGCCCCTCCGAATAAACCAAATGGAGCAATAAGTAAAAAGGGGTGAATTGTGTGATGAACTGCATTTGTTCACTGAATATTCAGGTCGAAAGTGTGTCGTTTCAACCAACATAACCGAGACGTCTCTGACGATTGACGGGGTCGTTTTTGTAATTGACGCTGGCTTCTCCAAGCAGAAAGGGTACAACCCACGGGTTGGGGTTGAGGTAGGGTTTGACAGTATTGATAAATAATAACGGGACATGAAAAAAGGTCGCCAGCCGAGCGTCGTTGGAAAGAATTTTTTAATTTTGGCATCGAATTTTGTCTCGTGCCAATTTGTTAGTTACCTAGCCACATTCAAAAAAATTAAGGAAACTCAAGAAAAAAAGAAAAACAAGTTTTTCCGAAATCAATAACACCTAGTTTTCAGAAAAAATAAATAAAACAATTGTTGATAAAAATTTTAATTTTTTTTTGGCGTACATTATGTCCCGCGGTGTTTGTACCTGATAATACGCAATAAAGATGAGAGAAAAACTCCTAATTATTCATTGTCCTGGTTTTTTAGAGTTTGTTGGTGTGTCCCATCTCAAAAGCGTCGGCTACGCAACGAGCGGGAAGAGCCGGCCGAACAGGGCGGGCAAATGTTTTCATTTGTACACACAGAAAGCGTACATAAAAGAAATGGAGGAGCAGACTTGCCCTGAGGTATTGCTCGAAATTGGCATATATACATATCATACATGAAAAATGTGGCGGGGTCGTTCGACTGAAAAGTTTGCGGCGCGTTTTTACCAAAAAAAATTTTTCTGGGGGGGGGGGGGGGGGGGGGGGTCGGCGGCTGACGGAACGGGCCAACCCCGTCTGAGCCACCTTTGAGTCAATATAACTTTTTAAATTGTTGACCGAATCCAACAATCTTGGTATCATTCGAAAGTTCAGTTCTTCCCAGTAATTGTAAGTACCGGTGGGCGTAGTTGTGCAACAGCACGGTCAACACCACGTGGTTGTCCTGCAACAGTTCAGCAGCGGCGAACGGAGTCGTCGAGTGGGAGCGATGGTGACTGTTTGAATTGGGGGGGGGGGGGGGGTGACAACAAAAAATTATACGGTACAACAGCGAAAGCTAAAGGATGACATAATTGCAAAACAAAAAAAAGTTTACTTAAACGTTCCAAATGACAATAAATTTTTAAAAATTAGGAAATTTCAAAAAATTTCTTGAACAACTTTTCTAGCATTTTTTGGAACATTTTTTTAAAAACTTAATTGACACCGCCTAGTAATGTGCCGATGCCGTCCCCCTACAGTACTCCCTTTTTGCGAATTAAATGTGCAGTACCGACCCCCTACAGTACCCCTTTTTGTTGCTGCTGCCACTGTTGGTCCCATTCTGCTGATATTTGTGGTGATGGTTGTTCCAAATCTGACGTCATTTCAAAGTATAAAAAGAACTCTTTTATTTTATTTTTAAATAGAACCAACAATTTTCTCGGGGGTTTATCAGGATTACCCGATATTTACTCTAATTGTAAGCCTAATGCCATCTGTAAATTCCGGCTATAAAACATAAATTTGAAACTTCTTTTTGAAATACGCGCAAATGTTTGGACATGCACGGTTTGTCGAACAATTTTCCCAAAAATCAGTCTCTTTGAAAATTCCTAATTTTTGTGCCACAAAAATGGGATGGAATTTGTCACCCCCCCCCCCCCCCGATTTGCCTACTTCGTCCCGCATCATCATCCGTTGTTTTGGTTGTGTTGCTGTTGCGTTTCCTCCTCCATCGCTGTGGACAGTGAGCAGCGCGGCTGGTGGTACTGCTGCTGTTGCTGCTGCGTGTGCCGTCGCGAGGAAAGCAGCGACAATTTGCGGCAAAACCGTCGAAAGTGTTGCCGAATCTCCTTCAGAATACTGCTCGAAGCGGACGAACCGTTGCTGCTGCTGCCCGCACGTGCAGTCGCTGATCCCGCGCAGTCCGACGCCAACAACGAGGGCACACTGCCGGCTGCCAATGTGAGCAATTCTAAGTGAGGGGGAAAAGGGGGAGGAATGGAGAGAATTTGAATTTAAAAAATTGATAATTTGCTTATTTCGTATAGTTTAAAACCAATCGAACTGGAAAGCCATTTTCTTTTAAAATTTAGCGATTTTTAATTTGTTGATTTTGGGTTACACAACTGATTGCTCACTGTTCGGCACCGGTGCAACATGTAGGAGCACGCGAAGACATCCAGCCTACCGCCGCCATTGCTTCTCATCGTGACGTCTTCAAAGTTGGCACGGCCGCCGTTCATCGCCGCCAGCAATGGCATTGGCACCGTTTTGTGCACTAAGCCCCGGCGCAAGTCCTACCGCACAATGTCCATGTAGCGACTGATCAGTTCCAGACGTCGGTCGTCCGATTGGATGGCCTCAATTTTGTGCGCAATGCGAAAGTCGTCGTTGTCGCGCCACCTGAACAAATTTGGGGAATTTTCCAACAAAATAAATAAATGTTGACATTTCACAATAAGAAATTAATTAAGGACGTTTTAATGAAATAATTTTTTGAATTTAATGTTTAAACCTTTCTGCTTTCCTAAAAATTTGTCCATAAAATAACAAATTTTTATTTTTGTGTAAATTGCGGTTTTTGTCGGTGATTGGAATCACTGAAAAAAGTAAAAATGGACAGTGAATTGGGGACAAAACTCTTGACCTTGCAACGTTGTGTAGATAGACTGACGCATTGCGACAAGCGCAGAGAAATGCGGTGGTCAAAACAGAGCAACAGCGGAGAACTGTAGAGAAGAGACAATTGTGGCACTGAAAACTGAAATTTTACGCCAAAAATGAGGGGCCAATTTTATGGGATTTTAAATTGTAAAACGGTGATTCATGATTTGTCATCCATACAAAAAAAGTACACCCACCGATGGCACTGTTCGGGCGGACACTCCAACGGCAAATAAATGCCGTCGAATGGAATCGGTGCAAACTCTTAGCCCTTCGCATTGCGCAGAATGGTGTCCGCCACCACACGGTGCAAAATGTGCACGAGCGCAAACACATGCACACACTCAAACGACTCGTACACCTGCAAAGGGGAAATGCCAATAAAACAAATAATTTAAATTAAAAATGAACGGAATAATAATTGGCCGTGTCCATAGCGTTTTGGGAAATTTGGACGCGTTCTTTTGCGGTAAAAAATTTTTCGCAATTTTTTGCACTCAAAAAACAGTCAGCAAACTCGACACAAAACTGCTAATTCCCAAAAAAATTGCAACAAAATAAACATACTCTGTCTCAGTTTTTTTTTGGCCAAATCCTTCAAAAATTGATTAAAAAGGCACTTTAAAACCAATTCAAATTTGCAACTGGAGACTTATTTTGTTGAAATTATTGGTATTTCACTTGTGCAATTTTAGTGGAAATAGCAAATTTTCAAAAATTTTTTCACAATGCCGTCTTGCAAATTTTCACCGCAATTTTACTCAAATGAAGCCCCCCCCCCCTGTTTTTTTTTGCCCGTGCCTGTTCTTGCTGCTGTTTTTTTGTGCCGTCGCGGTGCCCTCCTTCCCGTTCTGCTCATTGTCAGCCGCTGCTGGTGATGAGGAAGTAGCAGCAGCAGTATCACAATTATTGTCGGAAAGACTAAAAAAAACATTTTTTTCAAGGAAATTTTTCCATTTTAACCGACAATTTTTTGGATTATTTGGTTAGGACAAATTCATTTTTGACATGCCAAAAAGTCAGTTTTCCATGAAATAAACCAATTTTTGACTTGGAAAGAAAAATTTATGTCAATTTAAATTAATCGAAAGGCTCTGATTGGTTTTTTTCTTCGATTATCGTAAAAATTTAAATCCCTAAAACCTTGAAAATTGTACCCTTTCCCTGGGATGGTCATAAAAATTGGAGTTAATTGGTTTTTGGGTTTAGGGCTGCACTTTTTCCAACCGCAACCATTTTCGTCGTTTTTCCTACGGAATTTACTTTGGGCGCGGTGTCGGCGATGCCAACTCCAACACGGCATTCCATTCCCGGCGCCATTCCTCCTCCGACAGCACCAAGCCCGACGCCAAATTGTTCTTGGACTCGTGCCAGCGCCATCGCCGGTAGATGGCATGTTTTCGGCTCCCGAATTTCAGCACATCGTGCAGCGTGTTGCGCCAGTTCAGCTGCCGGTCGTGGACACTCCAAATGCCTTAATTTTGTAATAACATAATGCCAATGCCAAATAAAAAATGGAATTAAAACAAATGGGAATTTTTTTCGGCAGTTTTGTAAATAAATTTGATTTGATAATGCAATTTTGAACAGGAAATTTCGCATTTTTTAACAATTACTTTACATGAATTAACCACGATAATCTTTGGAAAGCTTAACTGAATTTTAGAGCTCAAGTTTGAGAAAATAGCCTAGACTTGGATCTGGAGGGTTCGTGTTTGAAACTGGGTCCAAATTTTTGAACAAAACCAAGAAAAAAAATCCATCCATGTCTGGGTCGGAGACTCTATTTGCCCTCCCCTCCTCCCAACTTTGTGCCATTTCACTAACCAAGCGACGCGGCGTGGAGCAGACAAATCCCATCGCCGGTTGTCACCAGGGGCCACAGCCGATGGTTCATTGATTGCTGTCATGTTGACACCACCAATTCAAATCGCCTGAAAAATGGGAATTTCCAAACGTTGGAACAATGATGTAAGGGAAATTTCGCGTCCAAATTTGATCAATTTCCAAAAAATGGAAACAATCAACGGATGGAATTTAAACATTTATAACGAATTTGTTTTACAACGATTTGAAGAAAAACTTTCAAAATTGCTGAAAATTTCCTTAAAATTGCGTTGGTCCATCGCTGGCCAATTCCTTTGAATTCATAACGAAAGTTTCGAGAAAGTTCAAATTTTTAATATCCGGTATGAATGGCATCAAGGACAAAACGGCGACAAAAATATCGGCACGACAAAATGCCGAAACAATTTGAAAAGGACCATTGAAAGCAGACAAAAAAACGGATTTTTATATTTCGTTAATCTTTAAACAAAATGTTTTGTCGTGTGGCATTTGGGTCAATTAGGAATGGCCAGCGACACCCAAAAGTTATTTTAATTGATCAAAAATGAATCCACCATTTTTAAGCAATAATGATCAGGATGCTGATCAAGGTAAAAATCAGAAAGTGCTATGTCACGCCATCAAAGATTAAGAACCGGAAAGCAAAATTCCATCCATAACACATAAATATCGAACAAAAACTGATTAATTCGAAGCGAGGCAGAAGCTTACACTGATCAGTGATCGAATTTTATTTCTGAAATGTCAGGAAAATGTGAAGAAGCCACTGATCAGTCACTAAACAAAGACTGTCACAATTTATATTGGAATCGAACCACCAATTAGTGTCGTCCATTTGTCTGTTTCTCAGTTTCTTGACGTTTCATTTCACTCCCGTTTTTTGGTGTGCCCATTTGTCCACCTTTGTCCATTTGTCTTTTCTTTTTTATTCTGTTCATTTTTCTAATACATATTTTTTGATTTTCAAAGTCTGCCTCAATTCTTCACTAAATCTTTAACCCTGTTGAGCCACATCGTCCTCGATTCATTCAACGTAGGAAATTTTCAAAATTTCATGATTTGAAAGGGATATGTCAATTAAAAGAGTAATAGCTTTTTTCAGTGAGCAACATAAGGGCGATTGGATTTTAGGATAAAAGGCTAAAAATCCACTTAAAAAGGCACCAAAATCTGGCTGAAAAATGGCTTAATGAGAGAGCGAGGCAGAAGCTTACACGATCAATGATCGGTTATTTCCTTAAATATAAAAGGTCAGGAAAATGGAAAGAAGCCACTGATCAGTCACAAAGCAAAGAAATAATGAGCTGATAAGAGTGTTAGAAGCCACTGATCAATCACCAAAGAAATGCTCAGACTGATCGGAATCGACACTTTAATCTAGGAGAGCTTAGCGGCTGGCACAGCGTTATGAGTGGTCATGGAAAAATCGGTTGCCATAAATCCCCGGTCCGCCGCTCTGTGCTCTCTGCAGTAAAAGGAGGGAGGGAGTGCAGAGAGGCGGGCGGCGAGGGAGCGGGAAATAGTGTATGAGGGAGAGAAAATATGAGATAGTGAAGAGAAAGTGAGGAAATTTTAATTAGTTAACACGCAATTGTTGAAAATATTTGGAGAAATGTCATCCCCGCCAGCTACGGCATGGAAAAAACAGCAGCAAAAATTCTCCTGCTTTGGGCTAGCTTTTTCAAAAAAGGGGGTTTCTGGCATCTGAGATAGGCGCGCGGAGGAATAATATGTATCAAAATCGGGAAAATTTTATCCCAAAAGTCAATTCCGACTTAGAAAATCTCTAAAATTACCCTAAGGCATACACAACACCAATAAAAGTTGATCAGTGATCAGTTTAAAAAAAGAAATTTCAAAAATTCATTCTCCAATTTCATAATTCCAATTGATCGACTACTTCTCAGCAAATCGTTCGTTCACTTCTGCTGCTGATCACTTGGGCCGATCATTGCGTCGAGAAGCCTAAAAATCGGAAAAATTCGAAATTAGATTTTCAATAATCGTTCACTGACCCATCCCCGATTTTGTCCTCTTCATAAATTTCTAATGTCAATTTGATTCCGCTGATCATAAATTCCCAAATCAATCCCTTCATTTTCCTATTTTGTCCATTTGCTTTCGCTCGCACAATTGGACAACTGACGAACAAAATATGCCAGCTATTGTCAATTGTTTTCAATGCCAATTGTTCCCGAGTCATTTCATTTGTCAGATTAAAGCGCACAACGGAGTTACGAAAAAATGACGGAGACCAAATGGAAAGGATGAAATTGGCGGGAGACGAAGCATTGGCAAATGCCTAAAACACGGAAAAATTGAATAGGAAATACGAAAAGATAAAAGAAAACACCGATTTGAAGGCTTAAATTTTAGCGGCCAATTCTCATGTTGCTCTCTGAAACATGCGCTTCTGAACATTTTTGGCACATTGTCTGGATGGGGAGTGAACAGCCATTTTGCCACCGCTTGTCCATCCGAGGCCATGGCACCGTCATCGCATGGATATTCGGGGAACAGACCGCCAAACTTCAAATTGACAAAGCGAAGCGGTGGACAACCGTTGAGAATTGACGGGCCAAATTGTCGCAAATGGCGGAAAGATCTGACGGTCGAATTCAAACCGCTAATGTTTTTCCGAAGATTGGCCAAATGTTGTGCAGAAAGAACTCCAAAACGCGGTCATTGTCCATGTTGATGGCCAAATTAATTAGACAGAAGGCGAAAAGTGCGGAGAAAAGCGATGACACAGCGGTCGATGAAACTGAGAAATGGGAAGTGTAGCCAAAAAATGAAATTTACTGTCAATTTTACGAGATATCGATGGCATAGAATCCGATGACTTTATGTGGCAATTGTTTTTGCGGAATTGGCAATGGTTTTCCATACCAATTGGCAATTTGCATTTCCTTCGTGCCATTTTCTCCAATTTTGCTTCGAATTTGAATACGTTCCAATGCCCATTTGCGCGTTTTGAAATGTTCATCCACGTAATAGTCGAAACGGTGGCTGATCAGCGCAATTCCGAGGCCAAGTTGAGAAGGCTCAAGCAAATCGAACACCTCAAGCCAACAATCGGCAGAGATGAAGCTGAAAACGGGAAAGCCATTGACATCCAAATTTAGAATATTACATCGCTTTTTCCATTTGTTTTTCCGCTTCTTTGGGATTGTCCGACATTTTTGTTGATAGTATCGCAATATTAAATGGTACTTAAATAGAATTTTATATGCTAATAATATGCTCAATGTTTAGTATGTAATTAGAAGTTAATGTTACGGTTCTGGTGAACTTTATGAGTTGGGCAGGCCGCAACTTTTAGTGAGGAAAATACGAAAATAGTGACGAATAGTGACGTGACAATTTTCAGCCAAAAATTGAACGAAAATAACTGATTGCAGTTGAAATTTACAAATTTAGTTAATTTTGCCGGGAAATGTCTGAATTAACCATTGAGTTAGGAAAATTTCAAAAGAGTGATTGAAAACGCTGCCAACATTGGTCGATGAGACGAATAAAAAGAGATGATGAAAGAATTCGGAGGAGAATTTGTTTTTGCTGGATTTATAGTTTGTGCCCCCGGGATTTAAGGCTTTGAGCCATTTCAAATTACCATTTTTAACGATAGGAAATTTATTGAAGGAAAGCACTGACAAAAGAAAATAGTTATAAAAACCGGGAATAAGTTTGGGTTAACTATGTATCTCTGATCATTTTGATGGGTCAATGCAATGGATTATTTGGATTTGGAAAAGCCCCGAGGGGGAAATTGATGAGTGGACTTATAAACTGAAAAAATGCGAAGGGACTTTGGGTAGGATGAGGAGTAATGTGATGGAGGAATGGATTAGACATCACAAAGCAAAGAAATAATGAGCTGATCAGAGTGTCAGAAAATGGAAAGAAGCCACTGATCAGTCACTAAACAAAAAAATAATGAGCTGATCAGAGTGTTCAGAAAATGGAAAGAAGCAACTGATCAGTCAGTAAACAAAGAAATAATGAGCTGATCAGAGTGTTCAGAAAATGGAAAGAAGCCACTGATCCGTCACTAAACAAAGAAATGCTCAGACTGATCGGAATCAATACTTTAATCAAGGAGAGCTTAAAAGAAAAATCTCTTTTCCTAATTTATGAATGATTTATTTTCAAAGAATGACCAAATGCCATTTTTTGAGTCAATTTTTTAGAGTTTAAAAAGGTGGAGGCTGGTTCGGCGGACCGACACTGTGAAAATTTAAAATTTTATTTGCCAATCTCCGAAGTTCAGAATATGAAAATTTTAATTTTTTTTTGCCGGGAAATGTCTGAATTAACCACAATTATGGAAAATTTCAATAAGAGTGATTGAAAACGCTGCCAACATTGGTCGATGAGACGAATAAAAAGAGATGATGAAAGAATTCGGAGGAGAACATTTTGCCCTTTTCTGAGCCCCAATAAAAACCTTAATTCCACCCGCGGCGAGCATGTCCGCTCGGTTTCTCGAAATAAAAATTGCCGCCGAATCATAAAAATGATCTGGATTGGCACCCGCAAAAACAAAATTCGGTAGCATGGCGAGAATGACCCAAAAAAAGAAAACAAATGTGAATTGCTGAAATAAATCTAATAACTAATAAGCCCGAGGGCAAAGTACAGCTATTTTTTAATTAACGAGAAAACGGCAATCCTGAAAAGTTCAAATTAATTTGACAACTATTTATTTTGATGCAAAATAATGCTCCAATTATTAATTGAATAGAAAATACGCAATTTACGCGAAAATTTCGCCGATTTTAACGTGATTTTTTGAAAAAAATTCATTTTTTTGTTCGAATTCGGGTCCGGGGTTTGAAATTGGGGAAATCCAAGTTCAGATTCGTAATCAGCACCCTCGATAACCCCCAGAAACTAATTATGAGAGTAAAATAGATAAGTTAAATTAGAAACCCCCATTCTTCTGGATTGCCAAAAATCTTTAATATTTTGATCACTTAAGCTTCAATACATCCATATTCTCCACTTATCATTCATATTTTATGTTGTGTCCCCGGGTTTAAGGCTTTAAGCCATTTCGAATTACCATTTTAAGAGAGAGCAATTTATTATAAGGAAAAGCATTGACAAAATAATATGTTAGAAACCGGGAATAAGTTTGGGTCAACAGCAACCTCAGAGCATTTTGGGTGGGTCAGTGCAATTGGTTATTTGGGAAAGGATT
Organism: Heterodera schachtii; assembly: GCA_023374025.1. Lineage (NCBI taxonomy): Eukaryota > Metazoa > Nematoda > Chromadorea > Rhabditida > Heteroderidae > Heterodera > Heterodera schachtii. The sequence continues at coordinate 123,782 of SIJG01000058.1, read as the reverse complement.
GCCAAGGCAAGGAATGGCACAGACTGACCCACCGCAGACATCTCGCAGCCCTCGAGGGGGAAATTGAGTGGACTTATATACTTGCACAATGGGTATGGACTTTGGATGGGATGAGGGGTAATGACGGCATAACACAAAGGGAATAAAAGGGAAGATGAATAAAATTTTTAAAAATTTTTAATTCATTTTTAAACAGGCCAAAGGTTTAGGCTGAACTTTTTAGTGAAAATTAAAGCACTCATTTTTCGAGTAGTGATAAGAAGAGCACCAGGTTTTGCAGTGGCCAAAAAGGTCAAGGAAAGGCGTCTCTGCGTTGATTTAGCAGTAGTATCTATGAATTTAAATTTTCTATGAATTTTTAAAGTTTCACTATTTATTTTTTTGCAAAATTAATTCTTAAATATTTTTTCAGAGAGTGATCTGAAACGCACCAAATTTTATTTACATGTTATATAATGCTCTCTGATGCTTTTTCTATCAAAAAGGGTGATGAATAAATTTTAAAAATTTTAATTGCTTTTTAAAGATGCCAAAAAGTTTAGGCTTAACTTTTTAGTGTAAATTCAATCACTCATAATTTTTCGAGTAGTGATCAGAAGCGCACCAAACTTTGCAGGGATACTGAAAGGACGAGAATTAATCTATTTTAAAATTATATACTCATTTCATGAAAAATTTTTTTTTGAAATTCTGGTTCCATTATTTTTTTTGCAAAATTAATTCATAAATATTTTTCCAGAAAGTGATCAGAAACGCACGAATTTTATATACATGTTGCACTCTGATGCTTCTAGGTTTTAATAGATTAAGCTAGCTATTTTTGCCCACCCTTAGCGATTTTTGCCCAACCGATTTCGAAACTCCTTAATAGGCTTGGGCACTATTGAGTAGTAGGCTTAAATTTTTGAGTATAGCTCTGCGCATTCTGAACCAAATCCAGAACCGATGAGACCATTAGAAAGAGCTCCTTTTCTAGCTTCTAATACATTAAGCTAGCTATTTTTGCCCACCCTTAGCGATTTTTGCCCAACCGATTTCGACACTTTCTCTCCTTCGGGGATTTTTTTGTATTAGATTGACAGTTAGCGTTCGATTGGTCTAGTCAAATTTTCAAAAAAAATTTTGTTGATATATTTTGTCGTACTCTGAAGAGCGGGGGGGGGCGGGGGCCGAAGGCCCCCCACGAGGCCGCGAAGCGGCCGAGTGAGTAGCTTCGGTGCAGGAAATTATTAAGGAGGAGGGTTCATTATTTTTTTTTTGCAAATTAATTCATAAATATTTTTTCAGAAACTGCAATGAAAACGCGCCAAAATTTATTTACAAGATAAACAAGGCTCTCTGATGCTTCTTCATTCAAAAAGGAAGATGAATAAAATTTTTAAAAATTTTTAATTGCTT
>SIJG01000058.1:49340-119587 GCA_023374025.1 Heterodera schachtii | reverse complement strand
GCCAACTTTTACATTCTTAATAAATATTATAAATTATTATAAATCGTTGTATTTGTCTTCGTTATTTGTATTATTCGTTTTAATAATTAGTTTTTTATTGTTTTTCAAAATTCAACAATTTAATTTATTCCTTTTCTATCATTACTAGTTTGTTTAACTACTCCATCAAAATAGTTGGTTGCAATTGTATAATATGATTTATAATTAAAAAAAAAATTTTCCAATTTGTAGAGCATTATTATTTAATGCGTTTCAAAGTTTTTATATTAACAATTCAACTTATTTATTTATATGAAGATAGTTGATTAATGTACTTAAAACAATATATTTATTTGTTCTTATTTGCTATTTAATTGGTTCTAAATTTTTAAATTAGTTATCTTTCTTTTTTAAATCCATGAGTTACATCGAATTTTTGGACGATAATTATTTAATATAAAACAGAATCGTAATTTTTGAATTTATATTTTTAATTTATTCTACTGTTAGAAATGAAAATAAGCTTATATTATTTTTGTAAAAATAATTTTTCAACAATTATAGTCTTTTTTTATTTTTTCCAATTGTTGTGCGCACTCATTCGTATAAAACGCCTATGAACGGAGTCAAAAACCACGGACTCAAATCGTTTGCAATAATTAACAAGATAGCTGATTAGTGTTAATTACTTGTTATAAGATATTTTTTTATTCTTTTTCATTAACAAATCTATGTATTATATTGATTTAAAAAATTAATGTTTCTTTAATTTAATTATTTTTTAGGCATCTGAAGAAAAAAAATAGAAAAACTGCCGAAAATTAATTAATTGATGGCCAAATGTATCTTTAAATGTATTCCTCATTCACATGCTTAGTAGCATACTTAAATTAATATTTTTGTTATGTTAAATTTATTTTATAATTGGAAAAAATTTATGCTTTTGATTTTTATTTAAACCTCCACTCCGAAAAATTCTTTGCCCTCGTATCGCGCCGCACACATTTTTGTCTCTTAATGAGTAAGAAATTATGAAAATTAAAATTTTTAATTAAATGATTTAGAATATATTTGTTTAAGTTGTACTAATTTTTCATAAAACTATTATTTATAAATTTATAATCCAACTCATGCTCCAGATCGATTTCGCGAATCCGATACATCGTGGAGAAATCGCTTGCCACGATTATTTAATGCGTTTTCAATTTTTATATTTCTATTTAAATTATTTTATTGTAACAAGAGATAGCTTTTAATTGTGATTATTCATTAAAAAAATTTGAAAAACTGCCGAAAATTCATTAATTCATGACCAGGAGCAACTGTTATGTATTCTCCAACCTTCACATGTTTAGTATCATACTAAATTTATATTATTTTTATGTTTAATTTAGTTTTTTTTCGTCTCTCAATGAGTAAGGTTTTTTGTATTATTTTATACACTTAAATAATATCTGTATACTCGGAAATTTATTTATTTTTATTTTGTATCATATTCTCCTATTCATATAAAAGAAGATATGATTATTTCATCACACATATATTTAATTACATTTAAAATTACTTAAATTTGTCAATATGTTAAAAAGTATGCATGAATTTGTATAATTTTATATTTATGAAAACATTTAAAGGCTTAAAATTGCGATAAGAAAATTCTTTATTTAAATATAGATTTTTATTGCATTTCTTTTTTTTTCTTGTGTGTCATATATTTGGGGAAAGATGAAACGTACAGTTTAAATTTTAAAACTTTTGCATTTTTTTTTAAAAATTGCAATAAAATTTTTATCATGTTCAATTTTATCTTTGTTATTTTTAATTTTATTTTATAATTCAAATTAATTTATAAATTCAAATTTTTATTAAAAAACTTCCATGTCGTGACGCCCTTACTTGCCGTTGAACATTTCTTCTTTTCTCGCCGGGCAGTTACTGGGTATATTTGGAATAATTTTTATTATTATATTTTATATTAAATTGTTATTATATATATGTTATATTGACAAGGGGTTTCGTCTTCAAAAACAAAATCTCGGGAACGGATAAGCACAGCGGGCTGAAATTTTGCAGGTATAGGCAGCTCGAGACGGCGCATCTGGGAAAACTATAGGTTTTTTTCTCCGAGTGCCAACTGAGTACCAGGGGCTTATTTCCCGATTTTTCTTGCGTTTGAGGGCCCATAACTTTTGTTCTAAAACCCGAATCAAAAAGTTTCTGCTGGTAGGAACCTAAGTTGAAGTGTTGGCTAAAAGTCAAAAAAAATTCCAGGCCTCTACCTCTAATAGGAAGGGCTGCAGAAATTGGCAATCTTTCAGTACCAACTTTGTCCAGTTCAGTACAGGGCGAATAACTCATTAGACATTGAACTGAGCGGGGGGTGGCCAGCAGACTTATTGTAGAGTTCAATAAGCCCGATTTTTCCAGATTTTAAAATTTCGAAAATTTTCAAAATTTTTCGAGTTAGGCCTAAAAGTCGGTTTTTGGGTTTTTGAATTTTAGGATTTTTTGCCGATTTTTCCGGGGAAAACGGAGAACACTTTCAAGCAACAGTTTTTCGAGCTCTATCGACTGGTATTTTTTTCGAAAAAATTTCGATTTTTTCCCGGAAATAGAAAAATTTTTGGCCTGAGCGGGACATTTGAGTCCCGGGCCCATAACTGGTCAGGAGTCGGATTTAGCCAAAAATGGCTTAGAGCAAAATTGTAGAGCTTTTAAAATGCTATCGAATGGTGTATAACATGTTCGGAAATTTTCAAAAATTTTTGAGCTAGGCCCCCTAGAAATTTTCAAAAATTTTTTTTGGGTTGAAAAGTGGGGTGAAAAAATTTCTTCTGGGGTATTTTGAGGTGCTGAGCACGAATATGAGCTTTGTTTTTTGTTTCGAAAATTTTAGAATTTTTTAAAAATTTTTGAAAATACGTCAATTTTTTGGGCCTTGGAAATTTGGGTTAATTTTGAAAATTCGTAGCTCATTTCTTGTGGGATTATTTTCATGCAATAAAGCTTAAAAATAGAGAAAAATAAGAAGAATTTTATGGGATTTATTTGGTATTTCTATCTCTAAAAAGAAAAAAGTTATTCCAGAATTTCTGGAAAATTTATATTTTTCAGAAAAAATTTCATAACTCAGTTCTGAAAAGTCATTCTATAAAATTCAAATACTACAAAAATCCGCAATTTTTTTCTCTATAAAATAAATTTTATTTACATTTTTATCACTTTTTGAAAAATGTTATAAAAATAAAAGTGATTTTGGTATCCGGGACCAAAGGGGGGTGACCAGGATTTTTGAGTTGAAAAATTTTTTCACCAAAAATGCTTCCAAAAACATGTCCTTAGGGGTATTTTAGGACGCTGATCACAAATCTGTAATCAGATTTCAGTTTAGACTTCGTTAAGACCTCAGAATCCCCGTGTGATTGGGGATTCTGAGGCATCATTTTTGGGGGAAGGGGCAAAGTTCGAATCCGGGCGGTGTAAATTATTTTTCTTTGTTTTTTTTGGTTACTTTTCAATATTTTTCAATTCATTTAAAAGAGTTTTTATTTGAAAAACGGGCGCGAAGCGCCGGTATCAGGCCGCGAAGCGGCCGAAAAGGTCCAACAAAATTTAAAAAACGGGCGCGAAGCGCCCGTATGAGGCCGCGAAGCGGCCGAAAAGGCCCAACAAAATTTCAAAAACGGGCGCGAAGCGCTCGTATGAGGCCGCGAAGCGGCCGAAAAGGCTCAACAAAATTTGAAAAACGGGCGCGAAGCGCCCGTCAGAGCTCAACAAAATTTAAAAACGGGCGCGAAGCGCCCGTCGGAGCTCAACAAAATTTAAAAACGGGCGCGAAGCGCCCGTCAGAGCTAAACAAATTTAAAAAAACGGGCGCAAAGCGCCCGTCGGAGCTCAACAAATTTAAAAAAACGGGCGCGAAGCGCCCGTCTGAGGCCGCAAAGCGGCCTAAAAATCGCTGATAATTTTTTTAAAATCCAACTCTCTCCCCAACCAATAGCAATCTAGGTAGCGAAGCTCCCAAAGCGCGAAGCGCTTTTTCCCAGCCCAGATCCGACGGTTCACGCACCCGCTAGTTCAATATATGTTATATCGACAAGGGGTTTCGTTGCTAAAACGATTTCTCGGGATCGGGAATAGGTACGAAGCTGAAATTTGGCATAGGTATGTATCTTGGGACGGGGCATCCGGGAAAATACGGATTTTCCGGTCCGATGGCCAACTGAGTCCCAGGGATTAAAAACGTAATTTTGCTTGCAGTTGAGGGCCCATAACTTTTTTTCGGAAACTCTAATCAAAAGTTTCCGCTGGTAGGGACCTAAGTTGAAGTGTTTTCTAAAAATCAAAAAAAATTCCAGGCTTTTATCTCTAATAGGGAAGGCTGTAGGTTCGTGAACTTTTTCAGTACCAACATTGTCCGGTTCAGTACCGAGCGAATAACTCATTAGGGTTTGAACTAAGCCAGGGGATGCCAGCAGACATATTGTAGAGCTCAATGAGCATGATTTTTCCAAATTTTAAAATTTCGAAAATTTTCAAAAATTTTCGAGTTAGGCCTAAAATTCGGTTTTTCAGTTTTTGAATTTTAGGATTTTTAGCCGATTTTTCCCAGAAAAACGGAGACCACTTTCAAGCAACAGTTTTTCGAGCTCTATCGAATGGTATTTTTTTCGAAAAAATTTTGATTTTTTCTCGGAAATAGAAAAAATTTTTGGCCTGAGCGGGACATTTGAGTCCCGGGCCCATAACTCGTCAGGAGTCGGTTTTAGCCAAAAATTGCTTAGAGCAAAATTGTAGAGCTTTTTGAGCTCTATCGAACGGTGTGCTATATGGGCGGAAATTTTCAAAAATTTTCGAGCTAGGCCCCCTAGAAATTTTCCGGAATTTTTTTTCGGAGGAAAATAGTGGTCAAAAATATTTTTCTGGGGTAATTTATGGTGCTGAGCACGAATATGATGTTAATTTTCAGTTTCATATTTTTTGGAATTTTTTAAAAATTCTTTATTTTTTGGCAATTTTTTGGCCCTCGAGATTTTGAGCTAATTTTTGAAAATTCATAACAAATCGAAGGGTTGATAAATTTTAATGAAATAAAACATTAAAAATAGCAAAAAATAAGGAGAATTTTATGGGATTTATTTGGTATTTCTATCTCTAAAAAGAAAAAAGTTATTCCAGAATTTCTGGAAAAATTCGATTTTTCAGAAATTTTTTATAACTCAGTTCTGAAAAGTCATTCTGGAAAATTAAAATACTACAAAAATCCGCAATTTTTTGCTCTAAAAGATAAAATTTATTTTAAATTTTTATCACTTTTTTAAAAATTGTTATAAAAATAAAAGTGATTTTGGGATTCGGGACCAAAGGGGGGTGACCAGGATTTTTGAGTGAAAAATTTTTTCAACAAAAATCTTCCAAAAATATGTCTTTAGGGTCAATTTAGGACGCTGATCACGAATACGTGATCAGATTTTACTTCTGACATACTTAAGACCTAAGAATCCCTGTGTGATTGGGGATTCTGGGTCATCATTTTTTTGGGAGGGGTGAAAGTTCAAAGCCGGGCGGTGTATATTATTTTTCTATTTATTTTTTGCTTATTTTTATATGTTTTTAATTAATTTAAAAGAGTGTTTGTTTTTAAAATATTAATTTTTTAATTTAAATTATTTTTTTTTGTGAAAAAATTTTTAAAATTAATTTTTTGTTTAATTAAAGAATTTCATATATTTTTTAAATTGAATTTGTGAGAAATTAATTTTATTTCACTTTAAATAAATTTAAATTATTATAAGCTTCAGTTTTTTTTATTAATAAAAATAAGAATTAATTTACAATTATTAAAAATTAATAATGCATTTTTGTACCTCTTCTAATCACTGCTGTACCTCTTCTCATCACTATTGTACCTCTTTTTTTCACTGTTGTACCTCTTTTTATCTCTGTTGTACCTCTTTTAATCACAACTGGAAATAGAATAAATATTTTATCAATAAAATATACATTTTTGTGTTATTTTCAATGTTTTTAATTATTTAAAAGAATTTATTTGTTTTTTTTTAATTAGAAATTGTCAAAAAGTTATTTTCAATGCAGTAATACTCAATCATTGTAAATTCAAAGCATTTTCTTATTTGTTATATGAAGCGGCCGAAAAGGCCCACCAAAATTTAAAAACGGGAGCGAAGCGCCCGTCATCGCTCAACAAGATAAAACGGGCGCGAAGCGCCCGTATGAGGCCGCGAAGCGGCCGAAAAGGCCCAACAAAATTTGAAAAACGGGCGCGAGGCGCCCGTATGAGGCCGCGAAGCGGCCGAAAAGGTTCAACTAAAATTTTAAAAACGGGCGCGAAGCGCCCGTATGAGGCCGCGAAGCGGCCGAAAAGGCTCAACAAAATTTGAAAAACGGGCGCGAAGCGCCCATCATCGCTCAACAAGATAAAACGGGCGCGAAGCGCCCGTATGAGGCCGCGAAGCGGCCGAAAAGGCTCAACAAAATTTTAAAAAACGGGCGCGAAGCGCCCGTCTGAGGCCGCGAAGCGGCCGAAAAGGCCCAACTAAATTTAGAAAACGGGCGCGAAGCGCCCGTATGAGGCCGCGAAGCGGCCGAAAAGGTTCAACTAATTTTAAAAACGGGCGCGAAGTGCCGTTCGAGGCCGCGAAGCGGCCTAAAAATCCCTGAAAAAACCGTAATTGTACCTCTCCCACCCGTGGTTGTACCTCTTCCCCCGTGAACAGCCTAGGTAGCGAAGCTCAAGAAGCGCGAAGCGCTTTTTCCCAGGCCCAGACCCGACGGTTCACGCACCCGCTAGTTCAATATATGTTATATCGACAAGGGGTTTCGTTGCTAAAACCGATTTCTCGGGATCGGGAATAGATACGAAGCTGAAATTTGGCATAGGTATGTATCTTGGGACGGGGCATCCGGGAAAAATACGGATTTTCCGGTCCGATGGCCAACTGAGTCCCAGGGATTAAAAACGTAATTTTGCTTGCAGTTGAGGGCCCATAACTTTTTTTCGGAAACTCTAATCAAAAAGTTTCCGCTGGTAGGGACCTAAGTTGAAGTGTTTTCTAAAAATCAAAAAAAATTCCAGGCTTTTATCTCTAATAGGGAAGGCTGTAGGTTCGTGAAGTTTTTCAGTACCAACTTTGTCCAGTTCAGTCCCCGTCGAATAACTCATTAAGCTTTGATCTGAGCGGGGGGTGGCCAGCAGACTTATTGTAGAGTTTTGAAAGCCCGATTTTTCCAGATTTTAAAATTTCGAAAATTTTCAAAATTTTTCGAGTTAGGCCTAGAAGTCGGTTTTTGGGTTTTTGAATTTTAGGATTTTTTAACGATTTTTCTCGGGAAAACGGAGACCACTTCCAAAACATAGTTTTTCGAGCTCTATCGACTGGTATTTTTTTCGGAAAAATTTCGATTTTTTCCCGGAAATAGAAAAAATTTTTGGCCTAAGCGGGACATTTGAGTCCCGTGCCCATAACTCGTCAGGGGTAGGTTTTAGCCAAAAAATGCCTTTGACCAAAATTGTAGAGCTTTTAAAGCTCTATCGAATGGTGTGCCATATGTTGGAAAAATTTCAAAAATTTTTGAGCTAGGCCCCCTATAAATTTTCGAAATTTTTTATTGGGGCCAAAATGGGGGTGAAAAAAATTTTTCTGGGGTTTTTTGAGATGCTGATTACGAATATGACCTTTGTTTTTCGTTTCATAATTTTTAGAATTTTTTAAAAATTCGAAAATATTTTTCAATTTTTTTGGCCCTCAGGATTTTGGGTTAAATTTTGAAAATTCATAACTCGGTGATGGTTTCATCGAATTAACTATAATAAAGCTTTAAAAATAGAGAAAAATAAGGAGAATTTTATGGGATCTATTTGGGATTTCTATCTTCTAAAGAAAAAAAGTTATTCCAGAATTTCTGGAAATTTTCGATTTTTCAGAAAAAAATTTGTAACTGGCTTCTGAAAAGATATTTGGCAAAAGTAAAATACTACAAAAATCCGCAATTTTTTGCTCTATAAGATAAATTTTATTTCATATTTTTATCACTTTCTTACAAATTGCTATAAAAATAAAAGTGATTTTGAGATTTGGGACCAAAGGGGGGTGACCAGGATTTTTGAGTGGAAAAATTTTTTTCACAAAAATCTTGCAAAATATGTCTTTAGGGGTATTTTAAGACGCTGATCACGAATATGCAATCAGATTTTAATTTTGACATCGTTAAGGCCTCAGAATCCCTGTGTGATTGGGGATTCTGGGACATGTTCTGAGGGGGGGGGGGGGGGCAGGTTCGAACCCGGACGGTGTACATTAATTTTCTATGCATTTTTTGGGTTCTTTTTCAATGCTTTTAATTAATTTAATTATTTTTTGTTTTATTAATTAATAATTAATATTAAAAATTTTTTAAATTTAATTTAATTTTTTGATTAATTATTTTTTAAATTAATTGATTTTTTTTAATTAAAGAATTTATTTGTTTTTTTTTATTATAATTTGTCAAAAATGAATTTCAATTTAAATAAAAATCAATCATTGTACGTACATTGCAACTTACTTTTTAATTAATAAAAGGAATTATTTTATAATTTTTAAAAATTATTAACATATTCAATTTTAATTATATTTTTTTATAAAACCATTTCCTTATTTATTTAATTTTGAAATCATGATTTACCATTTTAATCATTGTTGTACCATTCCAAAATTTGTGTACCTCCTAATAACTGTTGTACCTATTACCGTGGTTGTACCTCTTTTCCCGTGGTTGTACCTCGACTAATCTCTGTGATACCTCTTCTAATCACTGTTGTACCTCTTACCGTGGTTGTACCTCTTCTAATCACAGTTGTACCTCTTCTAATCACAGTTGTACCTCTTCTAATCACAGTTGTACCTCTTTTAATCACAGTTGTACCACTTCTAATCACAGTTGTACTTCTTCTAACCATTGTTGTACCTCTTCTGATCACTTTTGTACCTCTTCTAATCACCATTGAACCTCTTCTAATCACAGTTGTACCTCTTCTACTCACCATTGTACCTCTTCTAATCACTGTTGTACCTCTTCTGATCACTTTTGTACCTCAACAACCCGTGGTTGTACCTCGGCCACAAAATAGAGACGGGCGCGAAGCGCCCGTTTGAGCTCAACTCAATTCAAAAACGGCCGCGAAGCGGCCGAAAAGCACAACAAAATTTAATAACGGGCGCGAAGCGCCCGTCTGAGCTCAACTCAATTTAAAAAACGGCCGCGAAGCGGCCGAAAAGCACAACAAAATTTAATAACGGGCGCGGAGCGCCCGTCTGATCTCAACAAAATTAAAAAACGGGCGCGAAGCGCCCGTTCAAGGCCGCGAAGCGGCCTAAAAATCACGAAATTTAAAAACGGCCGCGAAGCGGCCGAAAAGCACAACAGAAATTTGAAACGGGCGCAAAGCGCCCGTTCGAGGCCGCGAAGCGGCCTAAAAATCGCTGTTAATTTTTTTAAAATTCAAAATTTCTTCACTTAAATCGCTTTAAAGCCTAGGTAGCGAAGCTCAAGAAGCGCGAAGCGCTTTATCCCAGTCCCAGATCCGACGGTTCACGCACCCGCTAGTTCTGTACTTATAAAGATTTTGAGTTGTGGAATTAGCTAATAAATTTTAAAATAGCCTGTTTGGCAATGTATATCTTTAAGGTGTAAAATGTATAATGAATGAATTTCATTTAAAAAGGCTTCAAATTGCGAATGAAATTTTCTAGATTATTTTAATTTAGTTTTATTGTATTATCTTCTTTTGTTTTAATTACAAGTGAAAGATGGAATATAAAGGGTAAATTTAAATAATTGTTTTATTTAATATAAAATAAATTATTATTTATTAAAAAATGTCTATGATTTATTTTTATTTATTGGATACATCATGCCAATCCACGATGCAAGACACTGCAACATGCGATACAAGTTGGCAGACATTTTTTTGAAAATTTATTATACTTGTTTGTATGTGTCAAAATAATTTGAATTTATCATTAATTTTAATAAAAGCTTAAAACTCCTCAAAAGGGGGGGGGGATAATTGGAGACGGTGGGATTAATGAAGACGGGGTGATAAAAAGAGCAAATACGGTATTCGTTTTTTATAATAAATTCTATAATTTAAAACGATTGGTAAATTATTTGTGAGTGAAAACTAGGGGACCTTCAAAATACTTTACTCGAATTTATGAAACCTTACTCCTTGAAGAGGGCGTTGTTCCTCTACATTTTATAAATTTTACTCATCAATTCACGATACAAAATGGGAAATTTAGCACGGAACGTCCATCGTTCATTTTTTTCTTTTTTTCTATGCCTCAGTTCTCTCTTTCTCTCTCTCGCTCACTCACCCCCTTCTCTTCGCTCACTCATTATTCTTTCTCTCTCTCACTTCTTTTACTCTCTCTCTCTCTCTCTTCTCTGGCTTGACTACCCCCCCCCCCCCTCTCTCTCTCTTTACTGCTTTATTTGTTTTAATCAATAGAAAAGGACGCGGTGCCATCGTTCCACTGTCATTATCTTCATTTTGGTTCTTCTCCAAATAATTACTTTTAATTCATTCATCAATATTTGTGCATTCATTTGTCAGCAAAAGTTCGTTTTTCATTTTTGCATTACTAAATTTAAGAAACAGTTCAACAATTAAATCAAATAAATAAAAATGTAACCTGTTAAAAAATTGGAAATTGTGCCAAAATTTGGTCACAAAAAGAAAATAATGTCTTTTATTTATTTCTCCAGTAATAATAAATTTCCGCTTGGTTTTCGTATATATTTAACAATTTTATGAAGTTTAGCTTAAATTTATCAAATTTGAAGAAATTTTTAGGAATTTTAACATTAATTTTCAAAAATTTTATGTATATTTTGAAGTTAAGCATTCTCATTTCAATATTATTGTTTTATTATTATTTCATTGTACCTGCGATTTATGGTTATATTTCGACAAAAATACGCCAAAAGGCGGAAAATGATAAAATTTAAATATCAAATAAAATTAACACCCAAAACCTTTAACTACATAAATAAAATTCTAACAAAACTTAAATAAAGATTTGCTTAAATTTACAATAAATTTAAACGTTCTTACTTTATAAAAAAAATATTGTTCAAACTTTAGTAAATTACGTAGTAATATGAGCCAATAAAAAGGATAATAAAAGAAAGCAGCATTCCTGCAAATACTCAAAATTTAAAAAAAAAAGTTTTTTTTTTAAAGAAATTCGTTTAAAATATAATGTTAGTGCTAGGACAAATAATTTACATAAATCCCTAAATTATAACAATCAAATACATACAAGAAGATTTATTTAAAAGATGATTTAATTATAAAGCGCTTCTGAAAATAATAATTTAAACATTTTATAAATAAATTTTTATGTCAAAATTTTTTATTTTGATGAAATCTATTAAATTTACAAAAAGCGACAATTAATTAGACAGAATAAAGAAATTGTTAAACTTGAAAATATTAACAAAAATTTTAATGCGGAAGAATTTGGTCATCATATAAAAAATGTCATTCATCACAAGAGAATAGTTAAAATATACATTTATTTAATACAAAAACCTAATTTAATCCTATTTAAAAAAGAATTCAACAACCAAACACATCAATATGAGAGTTGTCATTTTCAAATTAATTTAAAAAATTTAAAAGAAATAAATCTTCTATGGCTGGCAATAAACAATCAAAATAACTGCTGGTAGAAAAACAAATCAATAAAAAAAGTAACTGAGATCCGAGTATAACAGGTCTAACATGACGTGGTTAAGTTTTAAAAAATTAAATTATATTGCAAAGCTCAGAAAACGAATTATTAGTTTTGCTGCAATTTTTCTAAATTTTACTTCGGCTGTTTATAAAAGATAATTTTAAATAAAATAAGGATATAAATAGAGATTCGTTAAAAATATGAATAATTCAAGGTATTATAATAAGAAATAATCACAATTCTATATTAAAATAAATAAATTATTTGAATTTTCCGTGTTAAAAAGTGCCGTCGAACTTGAAATAAATTACTTGTTGGATAAATTATTTTTATAAAATTATATTCATAAATTTATTTATTTAAATTACATAGCGACAAAAAATTGAATGGACAGAAGAATCGAATTTGATAAATAATAAAAAACTAATGATTAAACGAATAGTGCAATTAAAGACGAAGATATTGCTATTTTTATGAATTTAATCTATTGCATCAGTAAAGAGCTTAATGATATAGTTTAAAAACAAAATTTAAAATTCCAAAGGTTGTTTTCCCATTGCTTTGACATCAGTATTTAGCTATTAAGTCAAAACAAATTCAATGTACTAAAAATTAATTAATTATATATAAAAAAATAAAGTTAACAAAATTTTTAGGGCTACATTTGTTCTTCTTCAAATAGAACGAAAGTTTAGGATGGTCCTTAAACATAATTAATATAAAAATTAAGTGATAGCACAAAAAATCGCTTGTAAAATAAAATATAGCGAAACTTAAATACATATTATAAAATACTACAAAAAAACAATATCTGTTTAAACTTATTAAGTTAAAATTAATAAAAAATGAATTATTTAAAATAATTTACATACCTAATTACTCTATAAAATTTTTGCTTTTCAAAAAACATCGTCCGGACTCAGGATGAAAGGGAAATCAACAAGCAGGAGTTTTTTTAAATTTTATCAAAAAATTGCTAATATTATAATAAAATTTGACATTAAAAAAATAATGCCGTATAAAATGGAAATGATAATATATAATCGACTATATTTGGCTGGATAAATGATTTTTATAAAACAAAATATTATCATAAATATATTTATTTAAATTACTTTTCATCAAAAAATGATGGAGCATTTCGTCAAAATGGATGAATAATTTAATAACATTACTAAAAAATTTTAAATAAATGGCACAAAGTCTACCAAAAATACCAAACGAATTTAAAAACTTACATAATAAATAAATTTAGTTCTTTTTATTATTTTATACTTATTAACTTAATAAACAAAAAAAAATGCAAAAAAAGGAATAAAAAAATACCTTTTAAAACATTTATTTAAAGAAAGATAATTTGAAAATGAACTAATAAACAGCAAGAGTGATTCATACTTTACGTTACGCCCCCAGGCACTGATGCAATTGTCAAGAGAATAATTAAAAAATTTATTGAAATAAAGCAAATAAAGGTAAATTAATAATATTAATTTGAAGGGAGGATCTGTTCTATAAAACGCAAACTCACGATAAGATCAAGGGAAAATAATTTTTTTAAATATATTTATAACATTTTAAAGATAATAATGTTTGAATACGATTTATGCAATGCATTAATGCACTTGTAATCATTAATATTAGAAAGTAATAAAACATTAACTCTTTTTAAAATAAAAGATTTCATAATTAAAAAAACTTATAAAATTCGTTGTATATATTTATTGCATAAACATTTTGGTCATCCAAGAAAAGAGAATAAAAAAATCACATTCTTCTATGCAAACTTAAAATATTTAAATCTTAAGAACGAGTTTTTCACAGCAAATTCACTTAAAGAATTGAACAAATATTTAATGCGAAAACTAAATTAAATATCTTCAATGGGTATTATGAATAGTAACTAATTTAAAATGCAAAATAATCAAAATAATATAATAAAGAATATTAACAAAATCATAAATTGTAACTAAACTGTATTAGCTAATAAAATTATCGAATGTAAAAAATAAATTATTACAAAAAATTAGTAAGGTTTTTTAATCATTACTTAAATAAGATAAAAGAAAAAACGAAGTTCTTATATATCTTTGAAGAATATATAATTTTTAATACATGTAAATCTTAAAAAATATTTAAGCAAAATATAGAAAATATTTTGAAATTAAAGCAAAACAAAAATAAAAATATAAACATTATTATTACTATCTTACTTATCTAACTGAAATTGTGAACAAAAAACAAAAAATCTGTTAAATAAAATTCATGAAATATTAGAAGAAAATAAATAATGTAATTAAACATTGAGAAATAAAAAGAAATTTGCCAGTCGTCTCTGCAAATTATCTTTTCAAGTCTGTTGTTCAATTTTATTTTCTAAGAACATCATTGTTGCTTAGATAATTAACAAAAAACTACAAAACTTAAAATATTAAAAAGTAGATCAAAGAGAAAATAATTCATCTTCCGACAAAAACTTATTAAGGTAAATAAAATATTTTCAGAAAAATGATAACCCATAAAACAAAAAAGGCTATTTGGTTGGAAACACATAAATAGTATCAAATTTTATGAAATTATAAAATAAACTACGAAATGATGCAACGAAACTACAACATTAAACTTCTCTTCAATCACTCGCTGTTGATAATTATTGAATAAATATATTCATTAATTAATATTTATTTTTTATTGAATTAAGAAAAATCTGTTATTTTCTGTAAATAAAGCTAAAATTATAAATAAAAATAATACCAAGAACAAAAAGCTTTGCATTTATTTAAGTAATTTTTAAAATAAATTAGAATAATGCTAAAATTGTCTATTGTAAAAAAACCAAGAAAATTATTAAACACAGAATTTTTTTTTTGATCATAAAATATTAAATCAATTTAATGAGCTATGTTTAAAAATATTGAATAAAAATAGTAGTAAATTATAAACTAATTACTAAAATAAAAGTATTAAAACCCTACTTCTTAAAATTTTGACGGAATCATAACTAATTTTTAAAATATCCTTATATTTAAATTTTACCATAATTGATATTGGATAATGTTTTTAAAATCCCAATAAAATTGTAAAACAATTATTACATATACAGTTGTGATTTATCTGTTTTTTCCATGGGTTTTTATACCTTTAACAGATCGAAAAAGACACTTAACTAATTACATTTAAATATACATGTTTAACCGGGCTGGACTGATGAGTGACGAGTTTCTTAAGTGCTCCGATCCCGAACTAATTTTTTTCAAGTGTACCTATCCGTTTCATGCATTTTTCGCAAATTTTGGTCTTTATTTCAAAAAATTTTAATTAATAAATTTTTGCTGCTAAATAGGTTTTTTTTTTGAAAATTGAAATTTTCATCACAGCACATACATTTAATTTCGCATTGGAAAATGTAAAAAAACTGCATGGTCTAAAGAATTTTTTGAAAAAAACATTTATAAAGATCACAAGATTTATATAAAAGATTGATAAACTTAATTAATAGAGATCGCATTTTGAGGCATATGCCTTTTTTTCTGCGGACTTGTTTCGATATATTAAGCATAAACAACGCATTTCCCACTTGGTTTGTGGCTTCTACGTTGACTTTTATTATGCCTTTTTTTTGCCTTTTTCGAGATTTTCGTGCCTTAAATGCCTTTTTTGGCATTTTGCCGTTTTGGTGCCTTTTTTGGCGTTTTTTTCCGAAAAATTCCATAAAAAATGCAATAAAATCGGGAAAATACATCCCTAACAAATGACTTGAAAAATTTTCAGAAAATAGAGCCCTAAGAAGTAAAAATTTTCTCAAAGATTGGTCGCCAAAATTTCATTTGTTTTTCTTGATAAAACATTTTAGGTTTTAAAATTTTCCTATTCGAAAAAATTATAAAATAGCCTTTTTCGCGATTTTTGGTGCCTTTTTAGTCGGTCTATATTAATTACTAAACAAATGAAAAAATATACGCAAAATAAAGAAAAATTACTAAAAAAATTCAAACAAAAACAAAATATTAAATACTCATAAAACGATTGAGCATTTCTTAACTATCATCTATTTAAAATTGCTAAATAAAGCAAATATAATGTATTTCATTAATAAAAGCTTGAATTAAAAAGGCAAAAATCTTATGCAATGAAATATGTATAAAAATATCAATTAATTTTTTTTTATCTAGATTAAAAACAAAAAATAATATAAATCAAAGGTTTCAAAGACATAAATACTCACAGAATAAAACGACGTGCTCGAGGAAAGAAATATTTTCACTTTATATTAGAAAAATAACAAAAAACATAAAAACTAAATAAAAAATATTATAAAAAAATAATAATTGAGTAAAATAATAAAAATGATAAAATAACCCATAATTAATTTTGCAATTGGCCAATGTATTTTCCCGTTTATACCATAAAAATATAAAATAATTTACGAAAAAATCACAACCTACAAAATTTCACTATATAAATAGTAAAAATAAATATATATTATTACATTTTATATGTCGAATATAAAAATGTGAGAAAATTTTTGCTGCTATATAGATTTAAAAAAATTAACAAGAAATTTAATTCACTTGAATTTAAAAAAACAAAATCTTTATCGATGATGAATTTAATAAGAAGAAATTAATATCAAATGCACAAATTTTGTAGTAATACATACACCATCTTAAATAGAAAAAAAATGTTTCCTTCACTCTGACAAATAGTATAATTAAATATATTCATAATTTATTCAAAATTTTTTAAAATCATTTTGTTTGACCCATTAGAAAGACATAAACTACGAGTGAACTAAGCATATAATAATAATCAATCTTGTAATATTTAAGAAAATATAAGAAAACTTTTACAATAACTTTCATAATATTTATAAATATTTATTTTTTTAAAAACCATTTGTCTTACCATTGTGGAATGCGGTTGATTCAGACGAAATGGACATGAGTTAAAGAAATAAATATAGAAGTTGTAAATATGTTTTTATCATAAACAAAAAAATATAAAATAATAATTTAAAAAATTTCTTTAAATAGTGAAATAACATATAAACAAAATTGAAGAAAAAATGAAAATTTTAAATGACATTGCTGATCAATATAATTTAGCGATTTTTAGGTGCTAAAAAAGTGAAAAAGTTATGCAAAACGCAAAAAAAAAAAAAAAACTAAAATATTTTTATTAAAATGTAAATTCAAAATTTCATGATGGAAAACCAAAGTTAAAAATATTTAAACGAATTAGATTTACTGAACTCTATAGTACAGTAGCGAGTTCGTCAGATTTGTCAAGGAGCAATAACAAAAAAATATGATTTTTTCATCTATTGAATATTTGCAAAAATTAATATAATATTAATTACCCTTGAAAATAATTATTTTAAAAAATATGTTTAAAATATTGAATAAAAATAGTAAATTATAAACTAATTACTAAAATAAAGGTATAAAAAATATCCATTAAAAATTTTGACCTTATATTATAAAGTGACAAAAAATAAGTTTACATGGAAGGCAAGTTAGTCCCGAGCAAAAAAACAGCTGACTATATGCAAGATAAAAAGTTTTCAAATAATTAAAGTTTTTATAAATTAAAACAATAAAAAATCAATAATTAAACACATGAATAAAAAATTTGTTTACGTATTTAAATAAAGTTAGATTATTTATTATAATTTGTAACGAAAAAACAAAGCAGCAATGAAGATTATTTTTAAAATTATTTTTAATTTAATCGAGAACAAATTAAAATAGTGTATAACGAGTTTTTATCAAAGAAAATCATCATATTTATTATATTACACATTTAAAAGACGAAAAATGAAAATCAAGAATATGTAATTTGAACCTAAATTAAATATTAAAAACAGAACCTTCTACATAAATGTGGCCAAGTGAATAAATTTTATTCAAATAATTTAAAACCAAATTGTAATTGATCAGAACAATAAATAAAATTGGAATTGAATAAAGCAATTGAATAGTTGACAAAATCTAATATAGCGTTAGAGTGTATCAGACTTGGCGAAAACGTGTCAAATTTTATATTGCGGAAGGCAAGTTAAAATGCAAATTAATATATCAATTAAACATTTATATTTTTCTAAACAATTATTGAAAAAATAAATTAATAGCAATTAAAGACACAAAAAATTAATTATAAAAGAATAAAAGAAATATATTATATTTTAAAATGAAAGAATTAGCCCCGAATGATGATGATAACTGACTAGATACAAGACAAAAAAGTTCTCAAATAATTAAAGTTTTCATTAATTAATATAATTTTAAAAATCAATAATTATACAAATGATAAATTTAAAAAAAATTCTACTAATTTAAAGTAAAAAAGAATTATTTCTTATTTTGTAACAAAACAATATATTAAAAATTATATATTTGAATAATTTTTAAATTTTAATCGAGATCAAATTAAAATAGAAACATTAATAATGAAAATTAAAACGCCAGGAATAATTTAGGTTCCAAAGGAGGTGAAGTCCTGAACTTGAGTTATTATCAAAGAATTTCATAAATATTTCTTATATTACACATTTAATTGACGAAAAATTGAAATTTTTACACACTGCGAAATCTTGTTTATCTGATAATATTTAAAATAGAACCGAAAAGGAAAAATTAAAAGATATATTTATAAAACAAATAATTTATGAATCATAAAAGTTCTTTAAATGAATCACTGAACTAAAAAATAGAATAAAAATATTAACGGATAATTAAAACGAATATTAAACAATTTAATTGAACGAACATTTATTTAAAAGAAGTTTCATTCAAGCATAAAAGAGAATCGTTATTATCAAAAATATTTATACATAATAGTAAGAAAATTTAAAGAAAATAACTAAAAAGCACGTATAACGAAATAATATACAAAATGTTATATATTCGTCTTAGTTAATAGAAATTAAACCTTAAATAACATAAAATTCTAATTTGGAAAATTATTAATATTTTACTAGTCAACGAAACATTAATCAAATATTCTTATAAATTTTAATTGGATAAGTGCACATAATTATCATCAAATAATTGAAAGTTGCAAATTGTAAAATGCAAAAGTACATTAATTAATTAAAAAATATATTTACTCAATTTCATTCAATATAATACAATAATGATTTTATTTAATTTAAGAAAATGATAATGTCATATTAAAAAAAATAATAAAAACATTTATTTTCTAATGAAATTAAATGGCTGAATACATTTTGTATTTGCCATTTGCGTTGTGCTGCCGGTCGTTGTAAAGAATTGCACAAGAAAACTTAAATCAAATTCAATTTCAAATTAAAGCAAAAAGTAATGAAAAAAACCAAAGAGATCGTTTTACATTATTATAATTTGCAACAAAACCAAAACAGCAAAATGATTATATTATAATATTTAAATAATTTTTAATAATAAAGAACAAATTAAAATAGAAAATGGATAATGAAAATTAAAACCACAAGAGGCAATCGGAGTTTCTGTGAGTGCCCTCTTGAGCATGTGTTTTTATCAATGAAATTCATAAATATTATTATTACACATTTAAAAGAAGAAAAATTAAAATTTTTACTAACAGCGAAATCGTGCTTACCAGACAATGTTTAAAAACAAAACTAAAAAGAAGAATTAAAAGATATATTTAGAAAACAAGTAATTTATGTCATAATTTCTTTAAATTAATCAATCAAATAAAAATTGAATAAAATACTAGAATATAGCAAGAACATTGACAATTAACGAATATTATAACATTAAATTGAACTTCTTAATCTTATTAAATAATAAAAGCTTAAATGAAAATAAAATTATGAAATTATATATTTTTAATGTTTTAGCTAAAAGAAAAATTTTTATTAATATTTTATTATCAAAAAAACAGTACACTAAATATTTAAAAATATCGAACTCATATCTTTATAATAAATAATTTAATGTTTATATAAAATTGAGACAGGTTCAGACATTGACTACGATATGCTTAAGATCATTTATTGAAATAAAAATAACCTACAAATTTTATTAAAATAATAAATTAAAGAAATTTTATAATTTTTTAAATGAATCACTCACGGCCAAATGACTTTTGAGAGACGGAGCCATGTTTGAACTTAAATCAATGTCATTTCAAATTTAATTTTTAATTGTTTAAAAAGAAATATATAAACATAGAAAGAAAAACAATAACGATAAAAAACATTCCAGAATCGAATAAAATTATGCGAGTAAATTTTGCTGCAGAAACGAGAGTATAGCAATATTTTAATGAGAATAAATGAAGAAGCAACCTTAATTGTATACATAATTATGAAAAAAATAAAAATATTTTTTATTCAAAAGTTTAAAATGATTTTAAGATGAAAAAAATTTATTCAATTTCAAAAAAGTGCCAATAAAATAAGCATTTATTAATTCTGAACTATGGATGGTCCATTGCCCTTTAGCGCAGGAAATTGTTGAAAATGAATAAATTTATCCAATAAATTGTTTATATTTATTACAACAAAATAAGCTAAAAACGTACAATTTAAAACATATAAACATTAAATCACTATACATATAATATTATTAATTCAATCTACAAATATAATATTTAATTTTAAATAAATGAAACTCATAATTATCAAAAATCAAACCATTTATTTTCAATGAATCGAAGAAAACTTTACCGAATGACCTTTATCAAACAGTGCACGTAATGCCAATGCCGGAAACAGTTCAGAAATAACGTGAGTTATATCTGCAAGAATAAAAATAAAGAAAAAGTTTTTTGATTAAAATTTCAATTTATTTAAATAAATTCAACATAATTTATGAGATAAAATAATTATATAAAACTAATTAAAAGAATTTATGTGAATAACTATTGAATTTAAGGAAAACTGATTATACAAGATAATAAATTGTTCAGCTAGATTTTTTTCCAAAAAATAAAAAATAATAAAATAGTGATTATGTATTTTCTAGATTCAATCTTACGCTTTTATTACAATATTGGTTTAAATGTGATATAGAAAAATGAATAATCTGCTAATTTCAATAATCTGAAAACGAATCTTCAAATATAATTTGATAAATTAAAAATAACATTATATTATATTGAGTAAAACAATTTAATTATTTTTGAATGCAGTTTATAAACATGTTCGGACAATCTCATAAAAAATGCGGACTGGACGAGAAAAACAAAAATCAAAAACAATCTTTGAAATGCTGTTTATAAGCGTGCTCGGAATATCCAAAATAGGGTTCAGCCCCGAGTCCTCGGGGGGCAAAAGGTCGGGGGCCGGGGACCTCGGGGGGCGACATGTCGGGGGTCGGGTCGGGAAGGGGGAAGCTCAATTTTCGGGGGTCGGGGACCCCGGTCGGGTAGTGATCAACGAAATTTTTTAACGAAAAAAAAACAATTTTTCTTTTTAAATTCTCGTAAATATTCCTTTTTTCACTTTAATCATCTGATTCAAATTCATTCATTGGCGCCAGTAAAAAGTGCGTCCAATTTGGCATTTTATAACAAGGAATCCTAGGCCCTAAAAATTTTCAGAAACCGAAATATTTGATCTCAAAATTATGACAATTTTAGCAGTGCGCTTTTCAAATAGTTTTTGGAATTTTGGGGTGGGGGAAGTGGTCCGGCGGTGCCGATAGGCGCCGCAGGGAAAATTTTTGAAAATGAGTATACTTTGTTAAGAGAATTTTGTTCAAAAATTGTCCAAAAAATGTTACTAAATATTATTATTTTTGACCCTAAAATCATATTTCATATTAAAAAATTACCGATCGGCACCATGGTTTTGGGGGGCCGGCGGTGCCGATAGCCGCCACCGGAAAGTTTTTCGTAATTTTTAATGAATTTTACTAAGAAAATTTGTTCAAAATCTCAAAAAATTTCAATATTTCCCGCCTTCGTGGATGAATTAACTTTTAAATTTTTAAAACTCTCGGAGTCCCCAATCCCCCGAAATAGTGTCGGGGGGTCGGGGGGGGGCAAAAAGTCGGGAGTCGGGGACCGCCGGGGGGCACATGTCAGAGGTCGGGTCGGGGGACCGGCACAAAAAACGTCTCGGGTCGGGTCGGGGGGCTCGGGGTCGGGGCTGAACCCTAATCCAAAAAATAAGGCAATGGAAGGACGAGAAAAGCGAATCAAGACCAATAAGAAAAGTTAATATGCAATCTCGCCAATATAACATGCGCAATTTAAAAATTTTAAATAGAAATGATTAATATAAATTATTAGTATCGGTGGCCTCAGATGGACCTAAAAATGACATAACAATAAAAAAAAACCAGAATATATAATAATTATATCATCAGATAAAATTCATTAATTTTTAATCAATTATTTTCAAGACCCACAAAAGCAAACTGTCTCGATTAATCAATAATATATAAAATAGCATTTCTTGCAAAAATTAAAAATTCGAATATTTAGAAAACATAACCGTAAAAGCTTTTATTATACAATAAAAATAAACTTCCATAAAAATTGCTTCAATGCGTCAAAATTACGCGCAGAAATAAAGCTCATGAAATGGGGAAAAAGACTAGAAGTAATATAAAATAATCAAATTTTAAAATAACCAAATCCATAATATAAAATGATTACAAATGTCTCTTCTATTTTACTTCATAAAAATTAAATAACTATTTATTAATTCCTTAAACTTTTATAAAAACCGGGTTTTTTTTGCATGACTAACTTATAACGCTAACCACGAGAAATAAAAATATAATAACAGTAAATAAATGAATTTAGCAGTATATTTTATCACAACAGAAAATAAATAATAAAAATTTTTATTCTTTAGAACATTAAAATGACACATAAAACAAACACAAGTAAAAAATAAAATTAAAATGAATTTCGGAAAAAAAGTAATTTAAAAAAAAATAAATTAAATATTTTTTGTAAAAATAAATTACTAACAGGAATTATCATTTTAAATATTTTCAAAAATGCATAAGAAAAATATAAAAATTCAAATATTTTTGACATAACCACTGACAATGCAGAAGCTGTACATAACAGCGAATAGATGGCCAAGAATGGAGAATAAAGCATATGGCACTGTTACATGGCTTTAAAGACCTTAAAAATAAAAAAATCTGAATATTAATTGCTGTAACATTGGAAATTAATAAAATTTATTCTAAAAAATGAGAATAATATAAGTATAATGAAAAAAGCATCAAGAAGTTAATGCTTCAGAGTAAAAATATATATTTATAATAGTAAAAATTATATTTCAATATAAAATTTAAAAAAGAATGAAAAGTTCAATTAAATTGAAAGTTTATCATTGCTGATTTTCTCTGTGTTTTATCGGAAAAAATAAATAATAAAATAAAAGTATTTTTATAGGAAAATAATAAATATCAAAAGCAAAGCTTTAAATATTTTAAAAAGCTATTATGCTAAAAGAAAATATAAATTGAAAGACAATTATGAATCAATGACAACAAAGAAAATGTACCGCCAGGGTGCTTTGGACTTGAAGAAGAGAAAAATTTATGCAAAACTAAAAACCCAAAAAATAATCAAAATAATTTGACCAAGATAAAGTCATAAATTTAATATAAGTTTTCACAATAATTAAAAAGTAAACAAATATATATTAATAATCTAATGAAACAGGAGGAAACAAAGCGACATTTTCAAGGTAAAGGAACCAGGAATTAAAGAAAAAATATAGAATTTTCAAATATGTTTTTATCATAAACAAATAAACATAAATAAATAAAATAGTGAAATAACTCATTATATAAAAAAATAAAGCAAAAATAAAAATTTAAAACGACATTTTCTGATCCTAATAATAAAAAACATTCCGACAGGTGCTAGGGACTTGAAGAAGAGAAAAGTATGCGAAACTAAAAACCTCAATATTAGTTAAATTTGACAAGATAAAGTCACAAATTTAATATAAGTTTTACACAATAAATAAAAAGTAAACGAATTATATATATAATAATCTAGTGGAAGAGGAGGAGTAATAAGGGAAATTAGCCTTCAAGTAATTGAAAATTTAATTCGATACGTAGCAGAACAAATGAATCAAAAAACGAAACAAAGAGGAGAATAATAGCAATGTTTTGCTAGACACAACATTCTCTGGTTGCAATTCAAATTTGACCCAAAAAACTAGAAAAGAAAAAAAACAAATAAAAATAAAACTTTTTTTTTAATTATAGCACCAGAAAATCTTATTATTCCGGAAGATTTATTAAAATGGTAAAAGAAAATGATCAAATAAAAAGATGATCAGATTATAAGGAGGAAAATTGCTGCTATGACATTAAAATAAAATACAACTGACCAAATTCCTAATGATAGAAAAATTAAAAACAATTTTTATAGCACCAATGGTAAATCGCAATTAAATGGAAATTCATTCTTGAAATGACCCAATAAAAAAATTAACAACACACACACACAAACACACAGAAGAAATAATAAATATTCACCAACAATGCGGAAAGAAAATTGTAAAATAAATTAAAATGAAGAAAACACGCCTTTAATTAAAATATATTTGAAATCCAAAAATCCATATTTGAAAAAAGGTCTGGTAACACTTTGATCAGCAAAACAAGGAGACTCGCCGCGATTGATTTAATTTAAGCAACAAATAAAAATTTATGAATATTTAATGTGATAAATTGGTAAAAATTAAAAAGCTAAAACTATACATTAAATTTACAATATTATTAATTATTCTATGAGTTCTAGGTATATTACCAATATTTTTGGTTATTAATAAAATTCATCAAAACCTAATATAAATAATTCATATTAAAGAAATATAAATTGTATAAAAGTGATTTTAAATATATGTATAAAATAATTTTTCTTTAATTTTGTTTATTAAATGCTTGGAGCAGCTATAATTTATTACCTAAAAGAATTTTTAATCATTTCGAGAAAAGCTGGGATAAACGAATTAGTAAAATTTAAAAATTTAAAGAATAAATAAAAGCATATTTATTTTGTAGAAAATTTAAAAAAAATGAATTTGTCCTTGTTTTGAAAATATACAAACGATTATTGTCTCAAGAAAGTAATAAAAGGAATAAAATTTATCAATTAAATAGATAAAAAAAGAATAATGTAACATGCATTTTAAAAAAAGATTTATAAAAATATATCATTTAAAAAAGTAACAATAAATAAGGAATAACTAAAATTGGAAAACCTTATAATTAAATTTGAAAAGACTTAGATTTTGAATCATACTAAACTTATAAACAAGCTACAAATTTTTGCTGTATTAGTTAAACGAATTTTCACATATTATAACAAAATTTTATGCGAAAAATCGATTTAATATTTACCCAATTCAATTACTAAGTAACACAGGACACGTCACAAGAAAAAAGGAAATTGCTTAAATGTTAAATTTTAAAACCCAAAGTACGACTATTCAGTATGTTTTGCTATTGAAAAATATCATTTATTTTTATACTTGTCATTTAAAATTCAACGCCTTGGTTAATTTGAATTCGTATGATAAACATTTCAAGATACACAAAGGACCGAAAAACCCAATTTGCAAAAACGAAGAAATTAACAAGAAAAGCAAAAATATATAATTTAAAATATAAAGCATTTATAAATATTTAATTGAGTTATGTATAAATTAAAATTAACATTTTAAATAGATACTGTCGGACTGATTTACCATCTGTTTAATAAGAAAAAATATAATATTTTTTGTCATAAAAATAACAAAAATATGGATAAATAAAGAATAAAAAAACGCATATAAATCACAGATATAAAAATTACAGAAAAATATACGTAAAGTTTTTAAAAATATATTGCAACTCCGAGCCTGTTAATAAATAAAATTAATTAAAGACTATCACCAGAAGATAAAAAGAAGTGGACAAGCTCAGCGAGAAAAAATTGTTTTAATGATTTAAAAATTATCACCATCATTTTGTTAAAAAATGCCTAAATTACAAAATACACTAAAATTTAAAAAATGTATTCTGAAAACATCGTTTTTATCAAAAATTAATTTAAACTTTGTAATCTTTCTCAAATAAGTCACGAAGAACTATTTGCCAGGCAACTTAAAAAAATAATCGAAATAGGAATAAATTGTTCCATACAAACGAAAAAACCTTAAATTCATTTGAAAGGCAAAACAATTTGGAAAAATTGCCATTAAACATCCTTAGGTATAAAATTACAATAAGCCATTTTAAAAATTTTTAGCAATGCAACGTCCAAAATTATCATACAAATTTTGGTTTTATTTTATAAAATAATTCTTTTAATAAATAATTTTTATGTTTGATTTTATTTTTATTAATAATATTCTCTATTTTATATTCTGAATTGTTGTACAAATATAATGATATAATGATATCATGTCATGTGGTTTTCATCAGCTAACAGTTATTCCAGTGGGAGATCGAATCGCGGTTTTCATCCCCATCTTATTAGAGTTCTGCCTCATAAAAAATGTTTTTTTTTATAATTCTATTTCAGCATTTTTAATGTTTTGCGGATATTTTTGTAATGGTTTTTGTCTTTGACTTTATTAATGGTTTCTATTTTTGTAAACTTTTTTTAGAATCCAGCTAGTATAAGAAAGTTAAATATTTTCTATTTAGAACAATCACTATATAGTAAGCTTTGAATTTAATTATATGCATTTATTGTTTTTATTTTGAAATATTAAACTTTTTTCTAATTGATGTCTTTTCAAAACATTTCTCACGTATGACCATCAATTTAATCCTTTATTTGGAATAAAATTTAAAAAAAAAAAAAAAAAAATTATTATCTTTCAAAATAATAAACTAGAAAATAATTCAAAAAATATAATTATCTCTGGCCATGGTTTGACTAGGCAGGGTTTGTTTGTCTTTGAAGGTAAAATTGAATGAATATGTTTTAAATTTTATTTAATGTAATCTACAGATTTGATTTGATAATGGAAATTTATTAACATTCCAGATTGATATATGTTTGAATATTTAATAAACAAGGACGGGAATATCTGTAAACAATCATTTAACTGTAATATGGGCCCATATTGTTATGGGCTCATGCGGCATGGTGCTGGGACTGAAATGTCCCGGCGCTCAGATGGCCAGGGGCGCCTGTCCTTACACTACTATTACTAATGGTTCTTTTAGGAAACTTATGTTAATATTTCAAAAATTTATAATTGTTTTCTAATGATTGTTTTTCCTTTAAATTTGTACTACATTTTTTCATAAATATTTCAAAACTGCAATTATTTTATAAAATAAGTTATATTTTTATTTGAAAATAATTTTACTTTCATTTTTTATTTTTACTTGCAATTATTACTGCTTTGTTTTTTAAGTTATTTATTGTTTCTATTTAAATTTCTTTCTCATGACCATTCGGCAAAAATAAATGGCGCCTGCTAAGGGTAGTTTTTTGATTTTTCTATAAATAAAATTCTGTTAAATGCATTTTACTGAGTGCTTTTATGTTAATAAATTTATTTTAAATTCATATTTTAACGATTTTTATGAAAATTTAATTTTTCGGATATGCGTTTTTGAAATTTGAAAGGAAAGTATTAAGGAGTCTATTCTTGATTTTTTTTTACAGATAACTCGGACATTTTATCGTATTTTGTTTTTTTTACGGTGATTTTCCAATTTTTGCCAATAAATATGATAATAATATGCAGTGCTTTCAATCAATTTGTAAACCAATAATGATTGATTACTTCAGAAATGTTCATTAGTATTATTGCATAGTTTTGAAATCACACTTAATAAATATTTAGGTATTTGATTTAAAAGTTACTTACTTCTGTAATTTGATCATAAATTAAATGTCATCTCTAATTTAAGCTAAGAAAAACATAATTTTTATATCAAGAAATTTTATAATATTTTTTAAGGTAAAATATTAAAAAGAAATTAATTTTATCTACTTTTAATTAAGGTATCCATCCATATTAATTTTTCAAGCTTTTAAGCTGCAATGGTTTATTTTTTGGTTTTTTTTTCTTCTTGGAGAATGAAGTACATCGTGCTGTCTGTCGACTAGCATTCAGCAGCAGTTTTCGTAATAATATCATTATTTACCACTTAATTTTAATTTTATTCGTTTAATTCTTGTTCTTTGTAAGAGATAAAAAATGATGAATACGATGATAGTACAACATTTTTTCTTTTATAATTAATATATTAATCATTCAGCATAATTTTCGCATTCTTTAGGTGGGCGTAATCATATAAAAGATTAATTTAAAATTTTATTATATTTGATAAGGGAATTTTTATACTTTTTGCCGGTCAGAAGTGACCACTTTATTTTTATTTGAACCCTGTGACTATATTTTTAATAATAACTTTATTCTGTTATTTGTCGAAATTCCGACTTCCGAAATTTTGATGAAAAGTCGGAAATTTTCGGTAAATTTAAAAAAAAAAAATTTTTTTTTCAAAAATTAGTAATTTTTGTACAATTCGGTTAATAAATATAACTAAAATTTTCAATTTTTCTCCGTCGGCGCCTATCCGCACCGCCGGACCCTAAAAATCTTTAATTTTCGAAATTTTTTTGAAAGCGCCGCAAAAAAAAAATGTAAAATGACATGAAAAATTCGAGACTTGGACATTTCGTGGCCTGGACTGCGCAATGCAGTTTTAAGCCGTTAAACAGAGTTTTAAAAAATATACTTATTTTGACCCTTAAAACTTATTTTTGACCAGCGATATACTTATTTTGGGAAATTTTCAAGGGTAACCCTGTAAAGTTTATTGTTTATTCATAAAAATAAAAATAAGTCATTAGAAGGGCGCAAACCACTTACTCTGACGACTGTTCATATAAAAGTGTCGTAGAGTAAGTGAGAAAATATATGGAGGATCACAGGAATTAAAAAAACAAAAGTATGTGCAAATAAATAAATATAAATGAGTTCAAAGTAGAGTTGCACGGGACCGGGACTGGTACTGAAAAAAACGGGTACAACTGAGTACCCAGTCTCGGTTTTGACAAATTTTGACCGGGACCAGGAAATCCCGGATTTTTTCCCGGTTTTCCAAGCCAAAAAGTCCCGGTTTTTCAACCCGAAAATTCCCGGTCCCGGTTTTTGTCAAAATTCCCTGTCCCGTGCAACTCTAGTTCAAAGTCAAATTTTAATAAAAAAAAATTGTCATTTGCTAATTTTTCTTAAAAAATCCATTAAAAATCCCAAAAAAATTTCATGGGTCTCCAGAATTCTAATAAAATTTTCAAAATTGACGCAAAAGTTGGCCATTTTGTGATTTTTATTTCTTTCAAAAAAAGAATTATCAAAAATCATTATTTTTTTTTATTCCTAAAACAATATTTTAAATCTTATTAGGTAGTTTCATGGCACAACGATTTCTAAGAATTTAAAAAATCACAATAAAAATTAATGTCCACGTATTTTTCCTTCGGTGCCTATCGGCACCGCCAGACCAAAAACTCATTATTTTCTTATAAATGAATTCAAACCCACAAAATATGGACATTTTTGTATAAATTCTGTTAACAAATTACATTTCAAATTTTCAAAATTTTCCCGGCAGCGCCTATCGGCATCGCCGGCCTCCCCACTTGTTTCCCTAAAATTTTTGAAAAAAATCGTTGCAAAAAAATTCCTAAAAGTCTGATTTTTTTCGATGCACTTTACGATTTGCTTGCTAATTTTTTAAAAATAGTTTAAAATGATCATAGGAGGCGAAAATACAAAAATTGATATTAATTGATTAAAATGTAAAAAAAACTATTTAAAGTTAAATTGTTAAATGTTCTATTTTTTATCTTAAAATCTGACAGTCTGGCGTTTGTTTTTTCCATCAATCTGGGTCGTTTTATATTATTTATTGAGTTTATTCATTTATCTAAATTAACCTTTTTATTTCTGTTTATTTTTTTTTATTTCTCAGTTTATTAGTTTTAAAATTACTTAAAATTTTCATCCAAATCAAATAAGTTTATTCACTCGGTTATTTTGAATCAATAAGTTTGTATCGTTCGGTATCCCGCTCTTCATAATATTGAGAACGCAAAATGATTATTGCGTTGATTAGGCTTAGTTGATGCGGTTATTTAATTATTTTTTAATTTTATTAGTTTTTGTTTATTTTCTTATTTATTTATTTATTTGTTGTCTGTTTATTTAATACCACTTGCTTGGAACCTCAATTATGCTTGTAAACTTCTAAAATACAAATATCTATTAATCAAATTTATATTATTAGTCACTATATTTAACCTTGCTGAACTAACTATAAGCTTATTTTTTTCTATTTTTATATGCGTTCTATTTATTTCATTTTCCGACTGAAAATGATCAAACTTTTATTTTTATTTTCAATTATATTTTGCATTAAAATAATGAGTAATGTTTATATATTATTTCGTACCTTCTCTTTTTGTAATCTTTTCTTACTGTTCAGATTAATTATCAGAATTTTTCTGTCTTATGTTTTATTTATTTATTTTTCTATAATTATTAATTAATTCTTAATTTTCTTGATTCTTGGCGACCATTCTAGTCCGTTGTTGTGGGTGGTTTTCAGGTGAATTTATATAAAATATTATTTCTAATCTTATATAAATTTATTTAAAAATTTCTAAAACAATTAATTCTAAAGCTGTATAATAAAAATTTGTTTAAATAATTCATTCTTGTTCTAATTATTATCAGCTTCTTGACATGTGTTTGTTTTTATTCAAATTAAAAATAAATGATTTTTAAAATCAGTAAATTAAAAATTTTTTTTAATAATTTATCACATGTTCTCTGGCACAATCTTCTTAATTTTTGCAGTAGTCGTAAAAATGTTTGTCATTGGAATAGTATATCTTTGTCATTTGGGTATTGTAAATTTATATTTTTTGCAAAATTATATTCGATTTTAAATTTAATCATTTGGGTAAAATATGTTTAGTCGAGAGTAAATTTCTTGTATAAGCCTTTTGTAACGCTCTACCTTTCACGAAAGGTCCATTAAATTAATTTAGCTTTTTTATAGTTTATAATTGTCATTTATTAAAAATATTTGAATAAATGCAACAAAAGATTTGTCATTATTTTCCAATTTTATTTTGTTTATGTAATAATAAATCAGTTATATATAGAAAGGATAGAATTTTAATAATTTACTTTTAGCTCTAATATAAATTGAAATGCTTGCGAGTAACTCCAAAGATGATTTATTTTTGTTTTATATATTTTAAAATAGTTTGAATTCTTCAATGAATTGAAATTTATTTAATTTTCCAGTATTTATTAACTTTCTCTATAGCATATTATTAATTATTAACTCTGAAGTATCATAATTTTAAATTTTCGAAGTATTATTTTTTATATTCTTTTATATGGGTCCTTATTTATTGAATTTATATATTATTTATAACAATAAATATTATTACTAATGCCGTGTAGCTTGTTAAGTGCTACCACTTTTCTCTTTAAATAGATTTATATTTTTGATCTTATTATTATTATTTTATAAAAAATGTTCATTTAATTTCTTTTCAACAATTAAATAACAGGCTCTTATTTTATTTTTCACCATTTTTTTCTTGTTCTGGTCTTGTTCAGATTTTTTTCAGTCAACTTTATACCATTTAGTTTTGTTTTGTTTATATAAATATTTTTATATTCTAGTGAGTTTTATTTCTCATCATTTTTTCATTTGCAATTTTACTTTCCTAATCATTAAAGCGCTTGGGCATCTTGGTTTATAATTAATTTTCATCTTTTAATGAAAATATTTTCAAATTAATGAATTTATTTACTAAACTCATAATTTCAATACTCCTGTAATATATTAGCAAATCATTTTACATTTTACATAATTTGATAAAAATACACTTATTTGTGTATTTCAAATTTAAATAAAATCTCTTCTTATTTTTTCTTTAATTTAAATTATTAGGCAAAAATGTTGTTTTTCTGTTAACATTTTGTTTATTTTCTCAATTCTCTTAAGTAAATAATAAACTTAAATTTCAAAGGGCCTTGAATTTAATGTATATTTTTATGTTTGACATTTTCTTTTATAATTAAATTGTAATGATAGTAAATTGGTAAAAAATTATTAGATTTTATATTGTTTACAAAATTAAATATTAGGTGTAATTTTTATTTTCATTTCAATATTTGTGTATAATTATTTATTTCAAAGCTTCCAGGCTGTTAAGGCAATGACACGGAAGGTCTTGGGGGCTTGAACTTGGTTGACTTTAATGTATGCTATTATATGTACTTCATCATATTAGTTTTCTGCTTTAAGTGAAGAGCAGCAACATTTCTAAAAATACACAAAAAATTTTAAAGCATTTATTTATCGTTTGTGATTTTTTTATATTTTTATTTATCTCTTTTTTTGGGTTTTGAATGACAAATATTTTTTAACAGTCTAAGATTGCTTTTACGTTATTAATATTACCATTAATTTTTCTCTTTTAGAATTTTCTAAGATATTTCATTATAATTTCACACATTCTGTTTCTATCTCATCAAGAATTAATTTTAGAATTTTAAACTTTTGAGTTTTTCTTTATATTGAGTTTTTTTCGTGCCAAAACTCCTCAAGTAAAACAAAAAAATAATGTAAACAAAAATCTTTGACTTTTTTTAAATGCAAATTGAAAATAATCTTTTTTAAATATTTTGTTTACTCTTGCATTTAGCCATCAATCATTTGATGTAATTGATAGCCATTTTTTTTTTAATTTTAAAAATTTTGAAATTTCTTAATTTAATAAATATTTGCAAAACTTTTCCATTTTTATATGTATATAAACTTGTTTATTTTTTATTTAAATCATGGTTTAAATTAATTCATTATTTCTTGTGAAGGCTGGTTCATATTCTTTCCTTTCTTAATTCGACCATTTCAAGTGAAACTTAGAAATTTTATCATTGACAATAAAAAATGAGCTTTATAATTATTTATTATTTCTATAATTTAAATTAAGGAAAGAAAACAACCTTTATATTTCAAGATATATGAAATAGTGATATTTGCTTAATTGTCATTTATTCAGCAAATTATTATTTATTTATTTATTAAATGTTGAGTTCCCATAAGTTTATAAAATGTTCGATTTTTTAATATGTTCGTTTATTTTTATTTTTAGATATTTGTTTTTTTTTAATATTTTTTAATTAAATTTTGTGTTAAAAAGTATTTAACTTTCATTATTAATTTTACTAATATATAGTTTATAAATAAATAAAAAAGATATTGAAAATCGAATTTAAAATTATAAATGCAAACCCATTTTCCACTTATCCGAGCCCCAATTAAAACCTTAATTCCACCACCCGCGGCGAGCACTGCCGCTTGATTTTTCAAACAACGAAGCATGTGATTTGTTGTTATAAATAGAATTTTATTTAGTTAAATATATTGAATTAAAAATATGTGTTTACGTTTGTTTATTTTTATTATATTCATCATATTCATTTTTCGATCATTTTATGATTTACAGATTGGTTTATTCCTAACGAATTTTTTTAATTAAGCATGTAGTGACAAAATTTTAATATTAATAATTATATTTTTATTACACCAAAACACATTCAAAACTTATTTTTTTATAAATTCATATATTACTTTTTCCCGGTCACTATTATATATAATTTTCTCGCCCGTATTTAAAGTTATAGAATAATTAATTGATTATTTATCTCAGTTTTTTTCTTTTTTAACTTTTTAAATATTCTTTTCTTTTATATTTAATATTAATGAAATTTTATTTTGTTTCTATTAGTTAATCTTTTATTCGTATCCATGCCATGTTTAATGAATGGCGCTTACAACTTTTTGTAAATATTACTAATTTTTTAGAAATTATATAAGTAATTGAGGATACTTGGAGCTGTAGCTAAATATCAAATTTCATTAATTTAAAAGATTTAAGCTAAGTTATGATTAGGGCTACGATTTATAGGTTCTAAAAACCCCCAAAATAGGTGCTAAAAATAGGAAAATAGGTGCTAAAAAATTCCGAATTTAGGGATGTAAAATGGAAAATTTTCTTCAAAAGCAGAAATATTATGCCAAATTATTAAGGGTTTAAGGTTTTTAGGTGCTAAAATTAAAAACCTAGAACATAGGTGCTAATAACTCGAAAAGTAGCTTAACAACAACCAAAAAAAACATGTTTTTCGTACATTTCAGACCATAGGGAGCTCAGGAAAAAAATATGTAAAAACCTAAAAATCGTAGCCCTAGTTATGATTAATTATTTATTAAATTTAATTAAAATAATAATTAATTTAATTTTTACGAACATTGATACTTTTGTCACTTCGGCTCACCACTAATTTGCATTGCTTCATCCTTTAGATTTTCTTTTTTTTTATAAACTTGTTTATGTTTATGCCTTTCTCTGTATCAACTTTTATTTATTTTATTTATTTCGATTAATATTTCATAGAGTTGTCAAAAACTAACAAATTATTTTATACATTTGGTTTTTATATCTGTTTACTTTTCGATTTAAAAATTAATTATATCAAGATTAATCATTGGGAATATTATGCATTATCTTTTTAAATTTTTTTCCTAATTATTATGAAGCGACTATAATATGCAAAAATGTTAATTTTAATGCTTGGTTTCAATAAAATTAATAATGTCTGGAATAATAATTGTTTTTTTAGAAAAAGCCTCATATGCTACAATAATGTGGTTTTATTTGTTATTTTGTTTTATATTGATTCTATCAATTAATGTTAAATTGAAAAACAAAATTTGCTCTTCGAATTTTTATTAAAAACGTTAAATTTGTTAATTCATTTTACTTCATTGATCGTAGTGATCTTCATTTGTGTTTAATTTTGTTTATCTAATTTTTAATTATTTCTGTATTTATTTATTGTTCGATTGTTTTTTTTAATTTTCATTGCTAATTTTACTATATACTTTTACTATATACATAGTTTAAATTATCAAATTTTCAATTATTAACTATATTTTTTCGTAATCTTTTTATCAAAATGTTTATTTGATGGGCTTTTTTCATTTATTATTAATCATTTATTTCATCATTCAAGGCATGAATAATTTAAAACATTTTCACATGGCACAAAAGTGTAAAGCCATTAGGTCAATGCTGCCCTTTAAAATTTTCATTTTATTATAAATGCTGTTTACGTGAATAATTAATTGAACATTTTTCAATATATGAAAATTATGTATTTATTTATATGTTATGTTACGGTTTCATCAGCTTTTTGAAAAAAAACAAATGTATATAATGTTTTCTTCTTCAAATATTTTCATTAAAAATTTTTATGATATTCTCTAATTTGTTTTAAAAGTAAAGCTATTTAAAAATTAACAATTATGATTAAAAATTACTTTTTATTAATGCTATCATTTAAAATAATTAGTTGTTTATTTAAATGCACATTTATGGTCTTCGATAAACAAATAAGATTAACATATATTATTGTAGCTTTTTTTTATTGAGCTTATGATTATTTTTTTTAATTTTTATTTCCATAAATGCTAACTAATTTTGAAATTTATTTTTTCAATATTTCATTATTAAAAATTTTTATTCATATGAATTTATTTTAATTCAATCTTCGTGTGAAAATTTTGGTCTGAATATTTCTATTAAATCATCAATTTTTTCAATTATTAAGTATATTTTTTCGTAACACTTTTTTAATCAAAATGTCTATTTTGGGCTTTTTTCATTTATTGTTATTCATTTATTTCATCATTCAAGGCATTTATAATTCAAAACATTTTCACATGGCAAAAAAGCGAAAAGCTTATTCGTCAAACAACTGCTGTCCTTCAAAGTTTTCATTTTTTATTATATAATTGCCGTTTACGTGAATTTAATTTGAACATTTTTGTTTGTAGTCAATATATGAAATTATATATTTTTTAATATGTTATGTTACGATTTCATCAACTTTTTGAAAAAAAAACACATGTAAAATTTTATTGAATTTTAAGAATACCTAAGATTATTTATTCAATGTTTTTGCCTTTGAGCATCACCGCACTTTTAGTTTTCTGAATCAGTTTTAAAAATCTGAATTAATTTTCATTTCTGTTAACTCAAATAAAGATGATTTTTTAAACTATTTTTAATTTATTACAATATTTGTTAAATCTAATAATAAAACTTAATTCTTCATAAAATAATCTATGCCTGGAAAATGTTTATTTTAAGCTAGTAAAATTTTTGCTGTTTATATATTACAAAATTTTTAATTTTTTAAACAATCCATAATTTCTTATTATACAATTAGATTATAATTAAATTTATTCTTCTTCAAATATTTTCATTAAAAAATTCATTCTCTCGCTGATCAATTTTGCCTTTATTTCTGTTTTCATTCGGCGACAAAAAAAATTATGCTTTGTTGTTATGAATCAGCATTTTTACTTATTTTTGATAATTAAATGAGTTATAAATTTGCGTTTACGTTTGTTTATTTTTATGATATTCATCAATAAACATTTTTGCTCATTGTATAGTTTGTGTTGCGGCACATGAGGAAAAAGTGTTGATGTTGGATTTGGATTTGGATACATTAGTAGAGCTCGACATTTTGAAAAAAGCCTGGATCTGGACCTGGACCCGGATTCCATGTTGGACCTGGACCTGGATTTCCTGGACAAAAATCCAGGTCCAGGAAAAATCCAGGCTCCTCGAGACCTGGATCCAGGCCTGGACCTGGATTTTTTGAAATTTGTTTTAAAAAAGCAAAAAAAATCTTTGAAAAAATCAATTAATTGCTTGAAAGTGTTTAAAATACTATTTCTTAATAATAATGTGTTTTTAAATCTATTTATCATTTTTTGATAAACTTGAAAAAAAAATCAGTCAAAAGAAATAATAAAATTAATCGTTCAAAAAAACATAACATTTGGAAAAAAAGTCCAAAAAATTTTGAAAGGGGTTTTAATTTTTTTTATTTGAATTAATAAGTTTTTCGAAAATTTTTACAACATGTAATCTTGGAATTTTTTCATAAAAAATTTTCTGATTTTTTTCCAAGTTTATAGGCCAATCGATTTAAACAATTTCTGGAAAACATAAGCAATTTGAAAATTTCAGTGCATTCAGAATCAAAAAACCAGATTTCTAACAATTTTTCGGCACATTTTTCAAAAAATTTTTAGTATGTGTGAGGGAAGAGAGCCCGGCGGTGCCAATAGGCGCCGCTGGAATTTTGTAATTTCTATATGAATTGTTTACAAATTTTGTCCAAAAATTTACCAAATATACAAGGGGTCCGGCGGTGCCGATAGGCGCCGCCGGGAAAATTTTTTATTTTTAATGCGATTTGTTAACGTGTTTGTTCAAAAAATTACAAATTTTTTCGATTTTGAGCCAATTTTTTAAGAGGATAAGAATTTTAGGGGGCGGAGTGAAAATTTTGGCACCTTTTATACCAATTTTAATACATTTCTGCCATAAAAAACGAAAACAAAAATTTATCCAGGAAATCCAAAATTGACCTGGAACTGGACAAAAATCCAGGAAAATCCAGGTCCAGGAAAAACCTAGATTGTCGAAAAATGACCTGGACCTGGATCCAGGAAAAATCCAGGCCTGGATCCAGGTCCAGGTCGAGCTCTTTACATTAGTGCCAAGCACTTTTACATTTGTTTTTAATTGTAAAGCAATTAAAAAATAATTTTTACTAATGTTATCATTAGGGATGGGATTTTTAGGGGCGAAAAAGTCCAAAATAGGGACCTAAATAGGGGCAAAAAATTCGCGAAATAGGGGCGTAAATAGGGGCAAAAAATTCGCGAAATAGGGGCGTAAATAGGGGCGAAAAAGTTTCAAATTTAGAGGTGCAATTTTTTAAATTGCTGTTTTCTCTATGTAAATAAGTTAAAATTAAGGCAAGCAATTTTATTCACTGATTGCAGTTACAAATAAGATATATTTTAGAAAGTTTTTTCATTTTAGTGTCAATTCTTAGGGGTATATTTTTTCGAAATTTTTTGGATCGATTCTTTGGGGTATATTTTTCTGAAAATTTTTTGGATCGATTCTTTGGGGTATATTTTTCTGAAAATTTTTTGGTCGATTCTTTGGGGTATATTTTTCTGAAAATTTTTTGGTCGATTCTTTGGGGTATATTTTTCGAAATTTTTTGGATTGATTCTTAGGGGGTGTATTTTTCGTTTTTATTGCATTTTTGTTAATAAATTTTGGAGAAAACGCCAAAATAGGGGTAAAAACTTATTTTAGGGGCGAACACTCAAAATAGGGATTTTTAGGGGCGAACATCCAAAATAGGGATTCCTAGGGTCGGATAGGGGCGTTAAAACGAAGGTTTTTCGAACAAAAAATGTGTTTTTCGTGCATTTCTCGCTGAGTTAAAGCCGCAGAAAAAATAAGTAAAAACTTAAGAATCCGATCCCTAGTTATCATTTATAAAAATTATTGGTTTTATTTTTATTTTTAAATGCTCATTTATGGTCGTCGAAAAAACAAAATAAAATTCACAATGATTATTTTTTTAAATTTTTATTTTCATAAATGCTACTAATTTTTAGAATATTAAATATTTTTTATCCATATTAATTTATTTTAATTCAATTCTCGTGTTCCAATGCGTTTCTGTTTGATCTTCTTTTTGAATGATGGTTTTATTTGCAAACATGCAAATCTGTTTTCTTTTCTTTTTATATTGAGAAAAATTTAGCAAAAAGACCTTTTTTATTTGATTTCATCAGAAAAATTATTATCTTAAAAATAATAAGGTTTTTTCTTTTTTTTTAATAAAACAAATTAATTTTTATTACGTATTCTTATCATTTTAATTTTAATTTTTTCCTTTTGAACAAAATGTTGCCACTTTTAATAAAATTTTGTTTAAATAATATTTAAATTTATAATATGGTTAGTTAATAAGCTTGTCTTCACAATGTTATTTAAAAATAAAAAATTAATCTAAGCTTATAATAAACATTTGGTAAAAAAATTCAGCCCAATTAACGACGTACAAAAATATAATAATATTAATCATAATAATATTTATAAAAACGTATTATTATGTGTGTTTTTTTCGATTATTATATTTAAATTAATTATTATATCTGTTTATTATATTTTGTTCTTTTTTCATTGATCTATTATTCGATTTTCTTTTGAGTACTATAATAGTTCATATTGATTAGAGTGATTTAGAACTCTTTATTTTCAATCAATAAATAATTGAAAGATTACAAAAAACTTTATTTTTTTTATTTATAATTATTCCTTTCATTTTTATATTATATTTTAATATAGTAAATCTTTATTAAATATGACCTAATAATAGATATTTTTATAAATTTTCAAAAATCCTATTCAAATTGATCGTAATTCTATTATATAAATTATATTATTTATTTATCATGGAAAATATTATTTATTTTTTTAACTCCATTATGTCTATAGGCAGTAGCAATATTCTAACAACGCAGCATATTATTTTCTTTTTCATAGCTTGTTATATTTGATATTTGTTTTGATTTTATTGTTTTATGCATTAATGTGAGGAAAAACTCGATGTCTAGCAGAGTCCATCCATCTCGATTTTTTCGGTGTTTGGCTTATGTATAATTTAATGTTTTTAGTTTTAATTTAATTTTTTATATCAATATCATATATGATTTTGTAAATTATATTGTGCATAATTGTTTTATTTTATACAGCGTTATGAACTCATTCTAAGGTTATTATGCATTTGTATATTCGTAAAATTTAATAAAAAATATATTATTACAAATACCACTTTATAATTATTGATTAATTGTGATTAACTTTGATGTTCACAAACTCCCATGAGAGTAATAAGCGTCATCGCTCGCAGCTTTCATTGATTCGAATGCATGGACAAATTTTCAAATATAAAAAAATTATTTGTTTATATTTTTCATCTTTATTAAACAATTTTTTTACATTTTATATTTTAATTTAATTTTAATAATTCTTTCTTCTGTATTTCAAACACAAATTTTTATTTTTATTAGAATGTTTAATTTTTCAACACAAAAATAATTCTAATTAAAAAAACATATCTTTATAATCACAAATGCTATTCAAATATTATTTTTTAACTTTAATTTATTAAAATTATATTTTTTTTTCAAAATCTTAATCAACAAGTTAAATTTTATTACTGGTTTTATTAATTTTATTATATGTTAATAAGTAGTTTAAAAGAAATTAATTTTTTTAAAATAAAAAAATTTCATTTATTTTCATTCAACAATGAGAAATTCATTTTAAAATTAAACAAGAAAATTTAAATCTAAGTTATAACTTTATTCTCGTCGTCGATGATAGGATCACCATAGAAGTTGCTTTCTTGAGCTATCGGTTACCTTTAATCTAATTTTTTATTTAAACCAAAAATTACTAACTTTTATGGAATTCTTGAATTTTTTCATTTTACATAAATATGAATAAAATTTTATGATTTTTTCCATTTGAATTTTTATTTCTATTATTTTTATTTGCTAGAGCCTAATATCCATTTATTCATTCAATGATATTTTTCTCTTGTAGCCCGAATGTTTTGTAAAATTGTTTAATTTTAATCCAATTGTTTAGTAAACTTTCGCTAATTTTTATTCATAATAATATTTTAACTAATTGTTAATATTATATTCTCAAATAAAATTTTTATTTTCAATAATGCCTTTTTATCTTATATAATATTGACAAGATATTTTACGAAAATATTTTATTCATATTCATTTTATTTTTATTGAATATAATTGTTTTATTTTAACATCTAAATCATAGTTTAATTTTGATATTTTTATTAATTTTAACGTGTATTTATTTATTAATAGTTTCAAAAGAAATTAATTTTTTAAAAATTAGAAATTTCTCTTTATTTTTATTCAACATTGAGAAATTCATTTTAAATAATAAAAATAAACACATTTAAATCTAAGTTATTTAACTTTCTTCTCTCGTCGTAGGCCGCGTATTCAATAGTTCTTTTTTCAGATTTCGATTTCATATAATGTAATTTTATTTATTTAAGCCAAAAACTAATAAATTTTATGACGAATTATTGCACGCATAATTGTTTATTAACTTTTATTCTAATAAGTTGTTTTTTATTTTATAATTGACCATATTCATTAATTTTCCGATATTACCACAATGTTGCTCTAACATTTTTATAATAATTATAACTAAACTATAGGATTTGATCTATATTTTATAAACTAAAAAGATGAAATTTTTAGTTACATATTTAGTTTTCCTTCGTTTGAATTTAGTTGGGTAGATTTTCCAGTGACGTTTCAATAAAAATAATAATTGCTCTATTTGTAGTTAAATATTTGGATATTCACAATGTATGGTTTAAAATTGATATATATTGATTAATTATCTTTTCTTCTTATTTTTTAAATTTTTAATTATTATGTTACACAGGGAAAATAAAAGTAATTTTTTGGTTATTTAATTTTTTGTATAATTCAAATTTGTTTTAATAAATTTAGTTTTTTCATTAAGGAAAATTATAGGTAAATGTACCTCAACTTTCAGCTGCAAGGACAACATTTTGAGTCTCAATGTCAATATATTAAAATTTATTTAATCATTTTACATAAATTTACGCAATTAAAATAGTGTCTTATATTAATTAGTATTTTTTGATGCAAATTAAAGGTTATGTTAAATTTTGGTTTTTTTTATGAATTTTAAATAAATTTAATTGAATTATGCTTTCCTCTTGCTTATTATATCTTTTTTTAAATTATCTCGGTACGAAGAATTGATAGCACTCTTCGTACATTATTTGTTAGTGTAAAAATAAAGAAAATAATTTAATTTACGTATTGTTTGTTTTTAGTTTAATTTATTTGTTTAATTTATATTTTTTTGGTTAAGTTAGTTTAGACATGAAGCGACATGAAGTCAGCTATTTTATTAAAATTATTTTATATTGCTATAGTTGTTTTTTAGTGGAATTTTATATAGTTTAGAATATTTTGTTTAATTGTTGTTCATAAAAATATTATACTTTTTATTTGATAATAATTGAAATTATTCTTATTCAATTTAATTTTTATTAGATCGATTTATTTTTTTATTTTTTTAATCTATAAAAGGTTTTTTCTAATTAATGTACAAGATTAAGATAAATTTTCCTAATTATTATTAATGCTATAAAAAATGCGTAATAAAATTAATTTTTATTTTATTAATGAGATAAATGTTGTTCACTTTATTTGAATCTGTTCTATTTAACCAAAAATGCTTTTTATTATGCCTATTTGCTTCTAGACAGTAGTCGAAGATTGAACTTTTACAATTGTTGTTTTAATTGTTATTACCCGGGTTTGGACACTACTTCGCGGCCCCAACAAAATAAAATTTTAATCAAGAATAATGGGTAATTTTTGCACAATTTTCTCTTAATTATCCATAAATTTAAACAGGTGGAGACTCCCAGTACTGCTGGGCACCAGGGATGTGCCGAGCCAGACAAAATCCGATTCCGATTAAATCGCCGATTCCGATTATGGCCAAAAATCCGATACGGTTTTAAAACCGATTACGATTATGACTCAAAATCCGATTAATTGCGATTCCGATTACGATTCCGATTTTTTTAAATATTTTTCCCAAAAATTTTATTCATAATCAAAAATTTTTGCTAAATAACAAAAAACTTGATTATATCGGGGAGAATTAATCCGGCACTGCTTTGTGAGAAAAATTTAATTTCAGTCATTATTAGAGTTGTAAATTATATGGACTATAAAAAGACAAATATGGACATAAAATATGGACTAAAAAAGCCCGAAATATGGACTAAAAAGCCCAAAAATGGCCAAATATGGACCAAAATATGGACTAAAAACTGCCAAAATATGTGTTTTAAATCCTCAAAAATTCCAAAAAGGTGTATGTATTCAATATTTGCTCTAATACACTTAAAAAATACAATAAACAACCAAAAAATGGATTTAAATGCCAAATTTTATCAAATTCTAACTTCACAATTGAAAACCAAATACATTGCAAATTTTTTAGTAATAATCTCATTCTTTGTCAGTGAAAATTTTCGAAAGCGAAAAAAAAACTAAAAAAAAAATTTCCGAAATTTCGAAAAAATCTCTTTTTAGGGGGTGTATTTTTTTAAATTTCCAAAAAATCGATCGTTAGGGGTGTATTTTTCGCTTTTTTTTTTTTTTGCATTTTTATAGTGAAAATTTGCAAAAATGGTCGAAATATGGACTAAAAACACAAAAATGGAGAAATATGGATTTATTCCCAAAAACCCCCAAAATATGGATTTATATGGACTAAAAACCTTCACCAAATCAAAAAATTTTAATGCAGAATGCTATTTTTGAGCCCCTTTCTTCATAGCATATGCGCAGAAAAAATATGTTAATCTATATAATTTACAACCCTAGTCATTATGTTAA
Organism: Heterodera schachtii; assembly: GCA_023374025.1. Lineage (NCBI taxonomy): Eukaryota > Metazoa > Nematoda > Chromadorea > Rhabditida > Heteroderidae > Heterodera > Heterodera schachtii. Next base: position 76,434 of record SIJG01000058.1, on the reverse strand, counting down.
AATAAGATTAAAACATTCGTTTCAGAAAACATTTTTTTCAAAATTCATTGGTATTCTCGCTAAAAAAAATTCCTTCAAAAGGTCAATTCTTAGGGGTGTAATAATCGGATTTCTAGGCAAAATCCGATTACGATTATCCGATTCTGATTATGGCCCAAAATCCGATTAATTGCGATTCCGATTACGATTACGATTCCGATTCGGCACATCCCTGCTGGGCACAATTATATCTATTTTTTAATTAATGGACTACAGCAAAATATTATTGAATGGTTTTGTTCTAATTTTTCATTTGATTTTTTTCAATTTTAACATTGTTCGGCTTTTTTAGCATTGACTATTCACATAGTTAAACTCAAAGACACTATTTTGTGTATTTTTGGGTTAGCAAATTAACTTTTTTTGTACTTATTTTGCTTTTAATTTAGTCTAATTAGAAATGATTGTTTTTTTTGGTTGTTAACAAATTTTTTTTCTATTTTATTATTTCACAAATTATTGCTGTTAACAAAATTACCTATATAAACTAAAATATTATTTTTAAAAGTTGTATTCTTAATTTATCCTTTTTCAATAAAATCTAATTTCAAGCAAAGTCTCGTCGTTTTTGTTTTGTGTGACGGTGGCAACGATTCAAAAAATACAATAAATTAACTTAATTCTAACTTATGTTCTACAATTAAAAACGAATGCTTTATTATTTTGGTTTTTTTTAAAATAAAAAGCCACATTTTTTAAACATTTTCATTGATAATAATAATTCAAGCACGAAACCATAAACATAGGAAAATTTAATTTATAACAAAAATATTAAATTTCAGTACCCAAAAAATAATAAAATTATTTGGCCCTTTTTGATTAACGTTTTATTTTAAAAATTGGGAAAAAAATTAATTTATTTATCACTCAATAATGAGCTTTCAATCTATAAAATGTTTTTTAAAATGAAAATTTTCGATTAAGTTTAAAATTTTTTATGAATTTTTATCCTACATACGATTGGGCATGTCTCCGCTTCCGAGCGGATACACCCGCATATGATATGCACAAGGGAAGCATATGACAAATCATAGGAAAAGTCGTACGCCGAGTATGACGGCGTCGCAGATACGATAACATATCGGAGATATGCTACCATGACACAATTGAAACGCGCCTATGACACGTCATATCATACGCCGGATATGATTTTTGCGGTGATTTTATTTGAAACAGAAATTTTGCGTGTGATATGATACCGTGTCATAGAGTCATATCGCAGATATGGTCCGAATTGAAATAGGCCCCAGGGGGGCGACACTTATACCGCTCGCGAAGCTCGTAACAACAATTATCCTAAAATGATATTTTATTTTTTATTATATTAAGCTTATTTGACGTATTTCATACTTTCAGTTTTATAATTTGTATTAGAATTTTTTTACTATTTTTTCAAAACTAAAATATATTTCAAATTAAGAAAATTGATGTATTTATTATTTAATAATACCAAAATTCCTTCATATATTTTGTTTACTTTAAGTGGTTTTTTATTGTTAAAGTTTTATCATTTACTTCCTCATGCTTACGGTACACATCTGTTTTTCGTGTTATTGGCAAATTGTTGATCATTAATTAGAAAATGTTTTTTTAATTTTCATAGAATATAAATGATATTTTATTTTCGACATCTAAATCAATAAGTTTAATTTTGTTACTGTTTAATATGTATTTATTAATAGTTACAAAATAAAATTTTTTAATTAATAAAATTTTTCTTATTTTCATTCAACAATGAGAAATTCATTTAAAATTAAAATAAGGATTTTAAATTTAAATTATTTAATTTTATTTGGATTCTTGATTCTCTTTATTCTCTCGCCGCTGAATCAGAGTTTACTGTAAAGATTTTTTCATCTTCTGTCGCTTCCATTTAATGTAATTTTTATTTAAAGCAAAAATTAATAGATTTATGACCAATTAAGATAAAACTATTGTATTTATTCCATTTATTTAGTTTTTGCATAGAATGTGAATTAAATTTTTGTGAATTTTTAAAATTTGAATGAAATTTTAATTATATTGTTTTTTATTTACTAGAGTCAAATATACTTTTTAATTCAACATTTTATTTATAATTGTAAAAAATAACGTAACTTTTACAATATGTTATTGCAGCTTATTTACTATTTTTTATCTTAATTTTAGAATTATCTTATTCTTTCCAGTATAATTTTATATTTAAAAAAATTCAAAAATTTTTGACCGGAAGATTAAAATTTGTTACGATTCATAGATTTTCGTATTTATTATTTTTGTTTTAATTAAATAAAAAATTTAGATTATTATTTTTATTCATTAATATTTTTACTAAAATCTCTGTGCATCTGTTTTTAATAGTTGTTAACTTAATTATTTCGTCTTTTTCGTTCTTTCATTTAGGTGTTATTTAGTATTTGTTAGGATGTAATTTATTGTGAACATTTCAAAATATTTTACTTAGAGTGGAACATAAGTTTTGGTACCCAATTTTTTTTTGAAACTAAAAAATTCTCAACGCTGAGATTCACTTTCTCTATTGTTTATTTTGCAGATTGATATGTTCTCTTTCACAATGACTTATTTTTATCTTTTTATCTTTTCACAAAAAAATTTATGAATTAATTAGTCACAAGAAAGCCGATTTTTGTGTCAAAATTTTCTGCTGGAGAAATTTTGAGTTTCCATAAAAACCAAACATTTTAACAAAAATTCTCAAATTTTGCATAAACATTGTCCTAATTATATTCTTATATTCTCTCAAAATAACTTTTCATTAGACTTTTTGTTTGCATTTTCAATGAAATATGCATTCTCAAACTGACCATTGTTCAAAATGCCTAAAATTAGTTTTTGTGTTATAATTTTGTTTAAATGAAATCAAAATGGGGGAAAAAGAGTTGAAATGATAGAGAACATAATAATCTACAAAATAAAAAAGAAAGTATCCATTTCGGCCAATTTCGAACCCCGGGCCCAAATTCGAACAAAAAGTCGAAAGTGCAAACTCGAATTTAGTATTTTTGGTTTAAAAACGGCATAAATATCTTTTATTGCAGGATTGGTGGCTTTTAGTTGTTTCCTTGTGTTTAAACCGATTTTTAAGAAAAAAACCTAGTTTCGACGATTTTGACTTTTAGACTTTTTGTTCGAGTACTGGGTTCGGGGTTTGGAATGCAGAACGATGTTCTTATAGAAGTTACTATTATATTACAATACTAATGCCAAGAACTTTATTTAAAATATTTGTATCACTGACGCATTTTCCATTGACCGATTTTCCGGTCTCGCTCTCGCTAAATTGAATATTTTTTATAAGTATTTTTTTTCATTATAGTACTTTCAAAACTGAATAGTTTTTTATTTAGTTTTCGAAATTGCACCGAGGATTTCCATTCGCGCAATATTTCTTTAATTGTTGCCGATTAATGAATTATTTTAACAGAAATTTTGTCTGTAAATTAGTAGAAATTTTTGACTGTGATTTTTTATTTAATTTAGTTTATGAATTTTCAAATTGTATTATAAATATTCTATCATTAATATTTATTTCCAAATGTTTGATGGTTTGAGTCGCAGAATTTTCCGACAAAATTGATTTGGATTTATATTTAACTTTAAGATTCAGTTTATTTATTCTTTCCGCTTTTATCTTAATTCAATAAGCGATGCCATCATTCATTTGTCAATGCAATTTATCAAAAAAAAAGAAACCCGGTAAAAAATTTGAATTCACTTTTATTTTCTGTACTTGCATTTAAAATTTATGACATTGTTATCCTTCAACTTATCTATTAAACTCGGATTAATTAATATATTTTACAATATGTTGTTGCAGCTTTTTTAAAATTATTATTTTAATTAATTTTGCAATTCTCATATTATTTCCAATGTCATTTTTATTTGATAAATATAAAAATATTACTTTTGAACTGAACGATATGCAATTGTCGTGAATTATAATTTTGCATTATTTATTTATTATTTTTATTTTCATATTTCTATTAATTTTTTAGAAATTATTTTTATATTTTTCAAATTTAAATAAAATATCTTTTGTTCATATTCATTCAAACATTTAGATTCATTTCTAGTAATCGGGTCGCTTTCGTTTGAATCCACTACTGCTTCTTTTCATGTAATATTTTGCGGTTATGAATTTTATTTCATGATGAATTGAGAATTATTTATCTTTATTTCATTATTTAATTAAATTTATAAAGCCTTTTTCTGGTAGTAATATTTTTTATTCTTCTGCTGATTGTGCGTTCGCATGCTCTTATCTAACAATATTGAAATTAAAATGAAAGATACCATGTTGTTTAGCTTTATAAAATTTTACGGCTTATAAAATTTACATTCATAAAATATTTACACTTCAATAAATATATATTAGCTTCATATAATTTTTTGAACATTTTTATAAATATTCCTTATACTTGAAATATATATTTGATTTTCAATTTTGTCTTTAATATGCATTCTCTAAATTTTTTTTCTATTTTTTATTACTAGTTTTTCTAGGTAATGACATTTTCAATATAGGTATCTTAAATAATATTTTATTAAATTTACCAGGATTAGGATGTGACTTTATTTTTAAAATTTTACTTTTTACGAATTTATTGTATGATTTTATTAAAATTTTTCATTTGCATTTTAATTACACTTAAAATTTTTGAGTAAATTTCATATTTTCAAAAGGGAAATTTTGTTATAAATAACAATGTCTATATTATTGGTAATATTTGGTTTATTTTTTATTAATTAATTCTTTTATGATATTGTTGAGACAATTAATATTTATTTTTAAGATTCTTACATTTAACTATACGGATAACTCATATACTTAAAATTAAGAAATGATGTTATAAGCAGATTTTCTTCTTATGCATTTTTAAATTATTCTACGTATTTCGAGGCGCCGTCCACATAAATTTTAATAGCTTTTTTGTTTTCTAGAGATTCTCAAAATTTTTTATATGGTAATAATAATAGATTTATTTTATGTATATAAATAATATTATTTTTGGTTTTTAAATTAAATTCTTAATCGGTAATTATGACTTATTAATTGATTGTTGAATAATATCGCTGCTCTACATTTACGAAAATGATATGAACTTATTCAAAGTTTGTATATTCAGTATTTTTTTTTTTTGCTTTTATAATGAGTTTATTGTTTGAATTTTTATTTTTATTATTTTATTTTTAATATTAATTGCTGCTCTCCTATAATTCTGCGAAAACTGTCAAAGATGGCATTAGTTGTATCTTTTTAAAATTTAATAATATTACTACAATATATTTAAAATTAATGTAATTCGTTGATATAATATAAAATTAAATAAATAAATAAATTTTACAAATGTTTTATAGATTTTTATTAATTGTTACAAAGCAATATGTTTTTCCTTATATAATTTTGATATAATACTATTATTATTATTACATTTTCTTGTACCTTCATTTAATGGTTTAAATTTATTAATCTTTTTTATATTTATTGTATTTTTTTAAATAGATAAAAAATTTTAAAATATATTGATAAAAATAATTTAAAAACAAAACTTCATCAATTATCATTTCGCGACAAACTGAACATCATAAAAAGTTTATTGTAAATTTAAAAAGAATTGATTTTTAATAAATATCAGTATCATTTAATATTTGCAATTTTTTCTTAATATAATGTTTTTTTAGCAGTTTAAAGTCTCTAGAATTTGCATTTTTCAACTGTTCTTTACTACTCATAAAATCAGTAAGATCATTAAATTTTTATTGAATTATTTTATTGATAATTTTGATGATTATAATTGAAGCAATTTATTTTTTTACATATTTTCTGTTTTAATTATTTATTTCATGTTTATAACACATTATCCTTTATTTTTTTATTTATTATTATTATTTATGGCATTTCTTAAAAATGATTGTTTTTAGGCATTTAATGTAAGGAAAATTTCAAGTTCTTTCATATTGTTTGACCTGTCTCGTCGCACTTAATGCGCATTTTATTATTGTTTTTTTATTTAAATTTCTTATAAAATTTATTTTGTAATTTTTTTCTGTAAACGAAAATTTTTTAACTTCGTATTACTTATGCCTTGCCAAAGAAAATCTTGTTGTCTTTTGATGCCGTTCAGAATATTAAATTTATATTTTTATTCTTTTGCTTTAGCATTAATGTTTTCATCGGACTTTTGATTCTCTTTGTTCACTCATTCTCATCCACTAAGTAATTTTGTTAGTTTTTATCAAGATTGTTATTCTAACGACAAATCTCTTCTTTGTTTATAATCGAATGAATTTTCATTTATATAAATTTATAAATAAAAAAATTATTTTAGTTATTGCGCAAAAAATTGGGGTAAGGCAAAGCCTATTTTTAATGGTTTCCTGATTTGGTTTGATAAATAGTATATTGATAAAGTATAAATTTATGATCATTCGATAGTTATAATATAATCAATATAAAACGATTAATAATTTATATTAATATGTATCCTTTAATTATTACTCTTTTATATATGCACAACTATAACAATTTTTTAATTATAACAATCAAAAATTTCATGCCGTATAACATTTTTATTTCTCGTCGTCCTTTCAACTTTTAAATTTACTTTCACGACCTTGGGATAATCTATCAATATAATATTATTTATTTATTTTTATTCTTTAACTATTTTATATGTTTTAAATTTATGTTTATTTTGATATTTTTTTAAACGTTTCTAAAATCAATTTAGACAAAGAATACAATAAATCTTGGTTTAAATTAGAATAAAATATTCACAAAAGCTAATGTTTATCTTCTAATTATGTTTAGTAACATTTGAAATTCAAAGCCTATTTTTAATGGTTGGCTGTAATAAATAGATGTACGTATATTTATGAAGTATAAATTTTATGATCATGATAGTTTGTAATAAAATAAATAAAAACGATTTAAAAAATTTTATTTAATATGTATTCTTTAATTTTATTTTTTAGATATGCACAAGTATAACAATTTTTTAATATCGAAAATTTTATGCCGTATAACATTTTTATTTTCTTGTTTTATATATTTTAAATTTATGTTTATTTTAATATATTTTTAAAGGTTTCAAAATCAATTTTTTTCAGTGATTTATACTCTTGTTTGTATTATTGTATTTAGAAAAAGTATTTTTTTATCGACCTGTATTTATAATAATATTCACATGGTTAATTTTAATTGAAAATATTTATATGATATTTATATTTAATATTTTATATGTAAATTTATTTTTAAATTTGATTAATTAAATTCTTGGTTAATTACGGAAAACAATTTTTAAAACATTAATATTATAAAAGAAATTAATTTTTTGTTATTTGCTTCAATGTGAATTTAAAATTTGAGGGGATTATTATTTATACCTTGTTATAAACCATCGAAAATAAAATCTTTTCTTTTCTAAAAATTGATTCAATACCCAAAACAAAGAAATTTTCAAAATTAAATTTTTTGGTCAAAATCTAAGTAGATTTTTTAAATTTTTAAGGTTATGTCTCATTCACTTGAATAAAAAATCATTCGTCATTTTTAATGTCGTCCTTCGTTAATTGTTTTTGTAAATTAATTTTTTGCTTCTTGGGTTTTCTTGTAATTAAAAATATTTGTTAAGCGACCAAAAAGTGCTTTAATTGTATTTATGTATTTTTATATAAATTATTAACCTTAGTAGGTGTATAAATCATAAATTTTATTATTATTTGGCTTTTTTAATTTTAGGCCAAAATTGAAATATTAGAGTTTTTAATTACTGTAAAAATTTTAAAGTAGGCTGCAATTTCAGAGTATACATTTATTTGGTTGAAACTTTATTTTAATAAATAACACTTACCCAAATTAGTTTTCCTTGACGACAACCTGCTGATTTAATGTCAAGAGCTAAAAATGGTTTGTCTTTTAAGAAATTTTTTTTTCAATTTTAGTAATTCAATTCGAAATGTTTTTAAAGCTTATAAAGAAGTTCATTTTTTTTAAATATTACATTTTTTTAATAAAGTTCTATGATTGCGAAGAATTCGACGAATTTATTTAATGGGACTGTAATAATTACGGTATTTATTTATTTAAAATTATTCACATTTTAAATTTATTGAGTTTTTCATTTTTTTATAATTTTATATCAAAGTTTTCTTAATTAAAATTGGTATTTTGGTAATATTACTTATTTTGTATTTCTTTCATTTTGATAAAGATAAATGTGAAATTTTAAAGCAAGATTGAGCATTTAAAGTTCGTTAAAAATAGAACAATTTGTATTTTTTGTTATTTAATGAAATATTTTTTTTGTACGGAAAAACTAATAATTATTATTAAAGACCATTTTATAAATAGTCACACAGTCTCCACAGTTCTCTGTATAAAACTTTTCGGTACGGTATTTGCATGTTTAGAGTTTGTTTGTTTTGTAATAATTTTTAACTGATTCTGGCTTGATTTTATTTAGTAATAACTTTGTAAAAATTATAAATTTTTTTATAATGGACAGTAAATTTTTGTTTTTAAACATCCCACAATTTCACTAGGCATAAATAAATATTCTTCCTTCACTTCATTCTCGCGATCACCCAAAGCCAAGTGGCCAAGTTCATCTCAAAAGTTTTGTTCGGGCATGCTTGCCAGCAAACTCCGAATTTTTTGCACGAATTCGTCCAATTTTTTGTTTTTTTATTTATTTTTTTTAATATAATTTTTTGATGTAAAAAATTATTATTTTTTCCTTATATAAAATTTAATATAATATTAAAATTGCTGATTTATTTTATGTAGAATATTGTTTAAAGTTCATTTCCTTATTATTGCATTAATTTATTATTTCTTTTACAGATTATAAACCTTTATTTTATTTTAAGTTACCCATTAAAAATTTTATACCTATTTTCATATTGCTGCCATATTCTCTCATATTAATTGGTAATAACTTTGACTCCCATGATAGTGATGTTCTCTATTGTTTTCTCGTTGAACAGTGTGATATCGAATAGTCTTAAATTTAATATTTACTTTTACCATATTTCTGTTTTTTACATAAAAATTTACTGCTTTGTATTTATTTATTTATTTGTTTCTTTTCGTTAACTTTTTCGTATTTCGTAGCCATGCGATGTTTATAAACAAATTTTACGAGAAATTTCCAAATAAAATTGAACTATTTTTTGCTGAATCTTATTACTCATAAATAAAGTTTTTATTCATTTGATTAAAATTTTATATTAATATTAACTGTTTATGGTAAAAAATTCAGCCTCTATCCCCTTAAGGATTTTTTAATAATTTTTTATTGATTTTTGTTATTTTGCAACATAAAAATATTTCGAATTAAGAAAAATACAGATACATTATTATCACAATATCATTCATCAAGTATTATTTTTTACTTTAATTTATTTTAGTGTTATGTATTTTATTTTGCTTATTTTATTATGATAAAAACATACCACAAATGCTATCATTTAATTGCTCATGATTCAAAAACTCGTTTATTTTCGGGTGTTTTCTCATCAATATTGAATCTTATTAAATGATTTAACATTATTTTTTTTATAATAATGAATTTGTTTAATTTTTCTAAAATTTGTCGGAAGAAAAAAGAAAATTATCTTTTTGTATTTATTGAGCGTAAAAATTTAATATTACTACAAGATTTGCGTTTTTAATTTTTTTTTATTTATCTTATATGATATTGACAAGATATATTAATTGCATTTTTCGTTTTTGCATAAAATATGATTTTTTATGATTTTTTCCATTTTATTAATAATAAAATTTTAACTAATTTATTCGTTAATATTGCTTAATATATTTGTTTTTTGTAGTTAGTAGTTACTATCCAGTCATTGTCGCGGTGGTGATTGATGGCTTTTGGTCTTTGATGTTTGCCGCGTGATTAATTAGCTATGAGGGGTGATTAATTAGTGCGCGAGCCTAAGCCTATGGGGGCTAATTAATTAGTGCGCGAGCCTGTGGGGCGAAGTCTTTGCGTGAAATTTTCGCGCATTTTTTGTGCGATTTTTTTAAAATTTCGGGGGGTGAAGCCTATGGAGGTAAATTTTCGCGCATTTTGTGGGGGGTGAAAAAAAAGCGTTTTAGGGATGTCAAATTTTAAAAGTTGTTTTTTGGGTGATTATTGGTGAGGGGGGGGGGCGGCATGCAGCAGCGCTGTGGTGGTGGGAGGTGGATGAGAGATAAAGTGAGAGAGAGGAGAGAGAGACCGGGGATGAGAGATAAGAGTGCCGGGTGGGATTTGAGAGCATAAGAAGCCAAAGTGGCGTCCTTTCGTTGAATGACGGGCGGTGAGGGAGGGATGGCCACTCGGAGCAATTGTTTGGCGTCCGTTAAAACGGAGTGACCTCAATGGCTGGGAGGAGGGGGTCCACTCGCTTATGGTGAATGGAGAGTGACTTGAAGAGGGGGGGGGATTGATTTCTGGTGAGTATGAGTTCCCCATTTTCATTTTTTTCTCTTTTTTTTTACATCATACGAACATTTGGCTTCCCCTTTCCCTTTTAAGTTTTTTACAATGAAAAAAATTGACGAAATTGCCAACAATTTGCGTTTAATAAAAAAGCGAGCAGCGTTCCAGGTCGCCTGTCACAGTATTTCTGCCCAAAAAGCTAATTTTTTAAAAATCTTTAACTTTTTTAATCATTTTTTTTTCCATTTTCAGTCGCACCGTTCAGCTACGAAAGTTCCTCGCCAGTCGGTTCGTCTCCCACCCACAAATGTACGGCGCCAACGCGCTGCCACTACAAGTTCAATATTGGTAAATTTTCCCAAAATGATTTTTCATAGAATTTAAAAATTTGTAATTTTTTGTGTTTTTTCATAGCCTGATGCTTCTGAGATGGAAGACGAAAATTTGAACAGAAAGGTGGAGGGGGGGGGGGGGGGGGGGAGTGGTAAAAATACGGGTAAATTAGGGTCAAAAAGTTTTTTTTTAGCAACGATTCGATAACAGCAGCAGGAATCAGTCCAATAATATTTTTAATAAAAAATTAAAGGGCTTTTTTTTTGGGCAGCATGAATTGAAAATTTACATTTTAATTTTTTCCCTCCCTAATTTAGGAAAAAAGAAATGAGCTGAACGAGTTGTTTTTGCAAGTGGAACGGGCGGTGCTGGGAGGAGCAAAACTCAACACCAAATTTGATGAGGACATTGTGGTGCGACGAAAAACATAGGGGGGGGGGGGGATGGGTCTGAAAAAGACAATTTTCATGTGCTTTTGCAAAAAATGATAAATAAAAGTTTTTTGTTGTTTTTTTTAGCATCGTCCTCTTCCGCCGCTTTTCCACAATGATGATGAAGCCCAAAAGGCTGTGGTCGGCAAGCGATTGGTCACTGACAATGCGGACAAAAGCGGCACCTCGGTTGCGAACCTCAAAAGGGTCAAAATGACGTTGGACGACTTTTTGATGGATGTGGAAATAAGAGCAGAGAAGGACGGAGCGCGAACGACGCCGCAAATCGTGAGCGACAAAACGGACGAACAGCAGAAGCAAAATGACAGGGTGTTGGAGAAGCCGGTGAGAAATTTTTGGTTTACCAATGAGGGTTTTTGTTTAAACGCCAACGATTTCAAGGGGGGGGGGGGCGGGGGGTCACAAAAAAAAATAGGGAATTATAATTTAACATTTTTGCGAGTGTTAAGAGAATTTTTTAGGGCGTGAATGATCTTAAATTTTATAATGTTTTTTTTTTACAGTTGGCCAATATGTGTTCAACCTCAACAACAAAACTGCGTGAAGTGCAAGAGGGAGCGCAAACGACGCAACAATTTGAGGGCGACAAAACGGATCAACAGCAGCAAAATTACACGATGTGGGAGAAACCGGTGAGTAATTACATTGATGGTGACGACGACGACGATTCTGAAAATGTGCCCGGCTCAATCTCAGTTGGCACTCAAACCTGGCCAAAAAAAGAAGATAAGTTGAAGTTTTTGGAAAGGGGCCTAAGGGATTCCAAAGTCTGTCTCATGGTGAGGGCCTGTCACTCCCATGCAGACCCCTAAAAATTGGTCTAAGGGGAGGGGATTGAGTGCCAAGCACTCTCGCCTCCCCCCCCCCAAAAAATGGTCGAAGGGGAGGGGATAGAGTGCTTGGCACTCTCGCCTCCCCTAAAATTGGTCGAAGCGGTGGGAGGCGATGAAATGTCATGCACTCTCTCCCCCCCCCAAAAAAAATAATTGATGAATGGTAGAGGACGATTGAGTGCAGGCACTCTCGACTGCCAATAAAATAGATTATGCGTTTTCATTTTTTTACGTTTTCTAATATTTATTCCCATTTCAGTGCCGGAATCGTACATGGCGACAAAAGCGGGACAGTCAACAAAGAAAGGAGGAAAGATTGGAAGCGGCACGTGGGCAAATTGACGCTGATGTTTATAATGGAAAATTTTTTTTCACAGATAATATTTTGATTTTTTTTACATTATTGATCAATTTTAAAAAATTCATTTTACATTATGAGTTGGATAATAAAATTATTTTTTTCAAAAAAATTTAATTCTTTTAATTTAGAAGTTGGATAATATAAAATGAATAAAATTCGATTATATCAATTGTGAAAAATGTTGGGAAAAGTCTTACGGTTTTGATTGATTTAATATAATTTACATTTCAAGTGTGACGGTGTCATTTTCTCATTATCACAATCCATATTTTTCTCTTTTTCTTGTAAGTAGTCCGAGTGTTTTGTAAACTTTTACTCATATTTTTTAAAAAGTAATATTTGAACTAATATATTAATATTGCTAAATATATTTCTTTTTTGTAGTTTTATTTAATTTAATTATTATCTTTTTACGTGGTTATTAGAAATTCTATTAAAAATCATTAATATTACCTTGAATCTAATATTTCTTTTCTGATTCAGGCTGGAGATAGATGTTATTATATGAAAGATTGGTGGTAATTAATGTTTTTATTTAAAAAATCAGAGATAATTTTTTTTATTTCCTATTCACTTTTTATATTTATGATAAAAAACAGCATATATTTTTTGTATATTATTTTCTTTCAATTATTATTAATATTTAAAGCGCGATTTTGCTATTATTTTTTTACAGCTCTCATCTTCTTGCTACAAGCCCGTTGATTTTTTCTTTTTGAATTTTCCCAAAAAATATTCCACGTATTTTGACGAAGATTTAGATTTATATTAACTTTAGTATTCAGTTTAGTTATTTTTTCTACTTTTTTCGCATCATTTATTTTCCTATGCAACCCGGTAAAAAAAAATTTAAATTTTGATTATCTGTACTTGCCTTATCACCCAATTCCAAGTAAATTTGGTGAAATTGTTATCCTTCAACTTATATATAACCACTCGGGTATAAATAATAAATTTTACAATATATTGTTGCAACATTTTTATTTACTTATTATTTTTAATTAATTTTAAAATTCTCGTGTTATTTCCAGCGTCAGTTTTTATAAGGTAAATATAAAAATATTATTTTTCAACTCAACGATATAAAATTGTTATGAATCATTTGCATTTTTATTTATAATTTTTTTTTATAATTTTTATGAAATTATTTTTTAATTTTTCATTATTTAAATATAATATCTTTTGTTCATAATCACCAACTTATTAAATTTTAAATAAAATTTTTACTTTCTTCTCCATTAAATTACGTAATTATAGTATTTTAATGAAAAAATTAAAATCCGCTTTTTAAAAATTATAGTCTTCGATTTTGAATTTTTTTAAAATAAATCATAATTTCTTTTTTATTCATATTTTTTTGTTTAATTAATTTCTTGCATTTAGGGTGGTTTTATCATTGGACCATAACATTAGTAAAACTAAGAAAATTTTAATTTTTTATAAATAAATATAATTTATTTCTCTTTTTTTTGTTTTTCGCTATTGGGATTCTCCTTTAATCTTTATTAACAATAAGAGAATGTTTTTTAAAAATTTAGATCCGTTTTAGAATCCAAAACTGACGTCCGGGTTGATTACACGCTCGATTTTGTTTATTCACTCAAAATTTTGTTTTTTTTTCTTTAATTTTTTATTTTTCAAATTATTTTTTAGTTTATTACAACATTTTATTATATTTTACTAATTCTTCAAAACTACTATCTAGAACTTCATTATTTATTTTCATTAATAAATTTCTATATTTTGGCTTATTTAACTTATCAATAGGGATTGTTTTTTTTATGTAAATGCATTTTTTTCCTGGATAATTACTGGGAAACACTTTCATTTTTTTGTTTGCGAACAAAAGTTGGTACTTTTATTTAATTTTTCTGATTTTTCTACATATTACTATATACATATTTTTATATACATATTTTAAACTTTTTCGTACATATTCGCTATTTCCGTTCATATTTTTTTTGTTTATATTTGAGGATTTTTGAGAATTTACAGAAATTTTTTGTGAAAAAAATAAAAAAAATTTTTTGAAAATGTATCTCTAAAAAATCGATTTTTTATTCAAAAATGAGTTATCAAAATAATTTTTTAAAAACTAAAAAATGATTCTAAGCCAATTTATGTAATTTTTATGGATTTTGTGCCTGTGTCACCATTTACTAGGGATTTTTTTTTCAAAAAAAATAACAATTTTTATTTACATATTTCTTACATCTTTTAGGTTTTTGTACATATTTCTCCATATTTTAGCATTTTTATACATATTTTATTTACATATTTCGCGATTTTTTTACATAAAAAACAATCCCTACTTATCAAAATTTCCGCGCTGTTGAATGTCCATAATCGTATATTTGGCGCTTCGGTACATCAACATCTCAAAGAGAATGTCGGCATGTATTCGCAAAAAATTATGTATAGTTGTTGTAGTTTTGATTGTACACTGAAAGCCACTTGTCAATGAATAGATATAATTAAATGAGTTGCCCAATTTGGCGTGATTTTCTTTCATTTAGATAAATATTATTGGCTTTTTTGTGATTTTATCAATTTTGGAAATTAATAATCATTAATTACGGATCATTAAATTGGCCATTCTCGCCAATTAATAAAGTAGGAAAATTCGTTTAAATTTCAATATTATACTTTTAAAAACAAATGCGTTTCTATTTATATATAATCTGCTGCAAATTAACTATTTTTATCTTGGAGCAGGCTGACCACATGGTGGCATTTTTTTCGAAACGATGAAGTTAATCTTCTCCCATATATTCTATTTTTGGAAGAAAGGGTTCATATATAAATTTTAGTTTATAAATTTTACACCAAATTTTTTTTCTATTAAATTTGTATTTTTAAAAAAGCATTGCTTTTATATGATATTTTTCTTTATACCTTTAATAATAAACTTGCTATTTTTTTCTTTTAATCTTAACTTATTTGTTCCTATTTAAATTTTTTTAATATATTTGATTTTAAATGGAATTTACAGTTTGATTTTTCAATGGACTTGTTTAAAAACTAATTATAAAAAATTCAGGTTTACTTGTACTGTACAAGGGTAACGGCGAACTTGGATATGGTCTTTTTTAAGTAAAAGATGAAATATTTATTTTTAATTATATAAAGATTTTATTTCAAGTTCACTATGGGTTATATTCGTATATTAATGTGTTTCATTGACGAATACCAAGTGTGTGTGATGTTATTATTTTTTCGCTAATTAATTAGGTAGTCTTTATTAGCAGGTATTCTGTTAACTTTTAGAAAAAAAATATTATATAATTTAATAAATAATTTTTTTTTAAATCCACCTTGTACTTTGGTAGAAATATTCGAAATTTGCATTTATTTTTTTTTGAAAAATCAGTGTACTTGTTAATTTTTATCATCATTATAATGATTATTTTTTACACTATTCCGAAAGTTTACCATTCATTCAAGATGGTTTTTTTTAATTGCAATCAAACCATTTTTATTAGCCGCACAATTTTCGTTTATTTTTTGTATTCTTTTTTCATGGCATATCTTATTTAATGTTTTTAGTTTTGCATAAATTTCTCGGAATCAATCATTGTGCTATTTGCAAGCGTAAAATAAATATATGTATATGAGATCTATTATCATAGTTCATTATTAATTTAGAATATCTTTTGGAAAACTGCATTATTAAAAGCAATTAATTGATATACTCGTACATTGTCGAACAGTAGATTCTTTTGATATTGTTACATTGTTTTTGATTTTTTTCTTAATTCATTCTTTTATATTTTTAAAACTTTATTTGGAATATTTTTTTAATTTTTAAAAAAAAATAATTGGATAATAATATATTTCAGTATTTTAGTAATGCTTATTTGCATATCAAGAATTGATTTTTTCAGGTTTATCTTTTCAGCCTAGCCTATGCCTTCAGTTCTTTTTTTAATGAAATTTTTATAAAGTAATAAAAATTTTTAGTTTATTTTTATTTGACTTATTTTATAGCAAATCACTTTATTTTATTGCATTTTATTTTGTCAAAAAAGCTCAATATTTTTATTTATATGTAACATTTTCTTACTTTTAAAAATTTTTGTCGAAAGAATAATAATTATTTTTCCTTATACTTTTTGCTCATGGGTATGCAGTGAACAGTGCATTCAAGGGCGCCCAGAAAATGCGTCAGTGGAAAAAGCGTCATTAGAAAATGCGTCAGCGAACATTTTATTGTTTTAAAAATCCAAGTTCCTTAGGTTTAGGAATCACAGATCACAAATCCAGTATCCATTTAGGTCAAATTCCGAACCCCGGACGGAACTCAAACAAAAGTTCGAAAGTCCAAATTATCGAATTTAGCATTTTTGATCTTTTATTGAAGAATTGATGGGTTCAGTTTGTTCCGTGTATTTAAACCGATTTGCAAGAAAAACCCAAATTTCGAAAATTTTGACTTTCGACTTTTTGTTCGAATTCGGGTTCCGGGTTCGACATTCACAACGATATTCTTATAGAATTATACTTCTATATAACAATACCAATAATATCGAACTTTATATAAAAATATTTGTATCACTGACGCATTTTTCACTGACGCATTTTCCACTGACGCATTTCCGGTCATGCATTCAAGCATTTTTCCTTGTTTTTGCACTACCTTTTAGAAGAACTCAGGTACAAATTGAAATTTTATGAAAATATTTTTGAAGAATTTACTAATTTTCTCAGTTCAAATAATTATTTATTTAATTATTTTTGCTATTTCTTTTATTTTTTTTATTTTTAATTCCGCTGCTTTTATTAATTAAAATAATTTAATTATTAAATTACTTGATCTCAGGAGTTTGTTCTTCAAGTTGTCGACCAAAACATAAGGCAGTGAACTCAGAAGAACATTATTTAAATTGTCAGTAAAAAGTTCAAAATTATTAATTAAATTCTATTAAATTATTATTGGTTATTTATGGATGTCTATTATTTTAGTTTATGAGTCATTTATTTTGTTGTGTTTTTCACTTTAATGCAATTTTATAAGAAATTAATATTTTTCATTTAAATTTTTTCATATTATTAAATTGTATTACTAATGCTTCTTTTAGGAAACTTATGTTATATTTTCAAAAATTTATTATTGTTTTCTAATGATTGTTTTTCCTTTAAATTTGTACTACATTTTTTCATAAATTATTTCAAAACTGCAATTATTTTTATAAAAAAAGTTAAGTTTTTATTTGAAAATAATTTTACTTTCATTTTTTATTTGCAATTATTATTGCTTTGTTTTTTAGTTATTTATTGTTCTATTTAAATTTCTTTCTCATGGCCATTCGGCAAAAACAAATGGCGCCTGCTAAGGATTAGAGGTGTGCCGTGACTGAAAAAACCCGTGAATCGTGACCGTGAATTGACCCCGTGAACCGTGACCGTGACCGTGAATTGGTCCCGTGAATCGTGACCGTGATCCAAAAAACCCGTGAAATTCACGGTTTTCGTGACCGTGACCGTGAATTTAAAAAAAATTTTTTTGGCGGCGAATTTTTTTTTAAACTTTTTTTGTGGTATAATATTCCAAAAAAATTTTTTTGGGAAAAGGGGGGTTTATAGGCGCCGATAGACGCCATCGCAAAAATTTTTTGAAAATTTGAGTCTTATTTGTGCACCGATTTTGTCCAAAAAATGACCAAATTTTGCGAATTTGAGCCAATTTTTTACGAAATAATAAATTTTGGGGGGCCGGAGGTGCCGATAGGCGCCGCCGGGGGTAAAATTGAAAATTTGAGTGCAATTTGTTAATATTGTTAACAGATTTATCCCTAAAATTAGCAAATTTTACAATTTTAATTAGTCTATAAGTCAAAAAACGATGAAAAATGCAAATTATAGGTGCGCTTGCATATTTCAAGTATAAAAAATCGGGTACTGAAGTGTCCATTGGCAAGCACGCCCATAATTTGCATTTTTCGCATAATTGTGCACGTTCTAAATTGATTCCGACCTTTTATAAATGGCTTTGTAAGACATATTTACCCAATTTTTAAGAAAAATATGGGTTTTAGTGGAAACTTTTAGAAAATGTGATTTATTAACTGATTTTATTTTAAAAAAACAATGAATTTTCTTATTTAAATGGGTTCACACTTGAAACTTTGCTTTTTATTTGTATTTCGTGCAATATATGTAGTTGTTTGGCTTTGTTCAAAAAAGTTTCAGGAATATGAAGGGGCCGGCGGTGCCGATAGGCGAAAGGAAAGTATTAAGGAGTCTATTCTTGGTTTTCTTTACAGATTACTCGGACATTTTATTGTATTTTGTTTTTTACGGTGGTTTTCCAATTTTTCCAATAAATATGATAACTATGCAGTGCTTTCAATCAATTTGTAAACCAATAATGATTTTTATTACTTCAGAAATGTTCATTAGTATTATTTAATATTTTTGAAATCACACTTAATAAATATTTAGGTTTATTTTATTTAAAAGTTACTTACTTCTGTAATTTGATCATAAAATAAATGGCATCTTAAATTTAAGCTAAGAAAAACATAATTTTTATATCAAGAAATTTGATAATATTTTTTAAGGTAAAATATTAAAAAAGATTAATTTTATCTACTTTTAATTAAGGTATCCATATTAATTTTTCAAGCTTTTAAGCTGCAATGATTTATTTTTTGGTTTTTTTGTTTCAATTTTATTAGATTACGAATTTTAAAGTTTAAAGTTTTGCTTTGCAATTGCTTTTTTCTTGCTGGGAGGCCCTCCTGTACGTTTTCCAAATTACTTTTGCTTATTTATTAGGGGGCGTATTTTTGAGAAAAATTTTTGCATTCAGCATGTTTTCGTAATAATATCATTATTTACCACTTAATTTTAATTTTATTCGTTTAATTCTTGTTCTTTGTAAGAGATAAAAAAATGATGAATACTATGAAAGTACAACATTTTTTCTTTTATAATTAATATATTAATCATTCAGCATAATTTTCGCATTCTTTAGGTGGGCGTAATCATATAAAAGATTAATTTAAAATTTTATTATATTTGATAAGGAAATTTTTTGACTTTCTTTTTATTATACTTTTGCCGATCAGAAGTGACCACTTTATTTTTATTTGAACCCTGTGACTATATTTTTAATAATACTTTATTCTGCTATTTTCAATTAGTTTTTATTAATAAATTTAAAATAATAATTTATTATTAGATTTTATTTCTAAAACAAAAATCATTTGGTTTAAGTAAACAGATTATTCTTAATGCTAAAAAATTATTAAAATGAAACAATTTACGTTACTTTGAATTAATAAATTCATTTTTCACAAAATTTAATTTTTTGACAAATAAATTGAATTTTATTAAGTTTTGATTATTTATTTATATGCGTAAATATTAAAGTTTACTTTAATTATAATAATTAAAACATATATAACTCATGTTGAGCAACATTCATAATAATATTTATTCTTATATTCATTAAATTCTGTATTTTTATTTTAATACATTTTAAAAATTTAATAAAATTTAACAAATTTAGTCGAAATCAAAAATTATATCTTTGTTTCTTTATTTCTTTATCAAAAATTATATCTTTCTTTCTTTGTTTCATTAACATATTATTTAATTTTTCTTTAAAAAATATGAATAAATAAATAACAATTCTCGCCACTAATGAAGTATAGAAGATAATTTACATTTATTTTAAGCATGGAAAGCATTGTTTAAGTATAAATTTTGATTTTTTATTTCTTGAAATTTTATTTTGTCAATAATATTAAATCATAAATTCTGAATATAGCTTTAAAAACTAGAAATGGTTCATCAAAACACAATCATACGCTTTTCCCGTATGAAGTATATTCTCGAAAAAATGAGTCCTCTTTGTATAGTTCGGCCGTAAGTTGCTCATGATCATAACAGGCCTTTTTTCATAAAAGATATTTAATTGAAAATTTGCTAAAAATATTTAAAAAATTTAATGTTAGCTGTTAGATTGTTTCTTTCTTTTATCATATTTCAGCAATTATTATTAAATAATTGAGTTTTATAGAACGATTTTATTAATTTGGTATTAAATTGTTCTATTCTTTAAAGAAAATATCACATATTTTAATAAAATTACAACTTTGAAATTTTTGATAATTTTGAAAATTTTTATATGTTTTTTTCTTGCAAATAATTTTAATTGGCCACAATGTGATGCGACTTTGGCTACAACACGATGCGCATGTGAAAAAAACAGCCATTTTTGTTTGAACTATAATAATTTAATATACCGTATTTTCTCTAATTAAAGCCCCGGGGGGATTATTTTTCAACCTCTTCAGAAAGGGAGACATAATTGGAGACAGGGCCTTTAATGGAGACGGGGGGATTATTTTTCAAAAGATTTTTATTACATATTTGGGGTTTTTTGTACATATTTTTGGCAGCCCTAGTGATAAAAAATTTCGAAATAGTGAAAAAAATACTGACATAACGCCAAAATTTTTAATTATTTTGGTGAGAAGCGTTAAAGTCTGATTTTTAGTGACGCATAGTGACTTCAGAAACAAAAATTTCAATGCAGAAATGCTTTTTTGAGCTCCTTTCTTCAAAATAAAAGCAAAAAAAAAGTTTTTTTTCAACTACTTGATTTTTTTCGATTTTAATTTTTTTTTTTTTAAACTAGCAATTTTTGGCATTTTGCCGTTTTGGTGCCTTTTTTGGCGTTTTTTACCGGAAAATCCCACTAAAAATGCCAAAAAAAATCGGGAAAATACACTCCTAAGAAATGACCCGAAAACAATTTCAGAAAATTTTTATGGGGTGTAAACTGTACAAGTACCTAAAAAACAAACCGCAGCCTAGCGGACTCGAACCCCAGACGCCCGTCTCATAAGACGCCTAGGCATTAATAATAATTTTCAAAAAATCGTAAAAAAATTGAAAACTTGACTTCTCCATACATTAATAGCTCATTCGAAATCAAAGAATTTCAAAATCTGAGCTCAGATTCGTGATCAGCGCATTTTTTTAAGCCTAGAAAAAATATCCGACAAATTTTTAACATTTTTTTTTCGTCGGGACACCAATTTTCTCTTTTTGATGGTTTTTTATAACGACTAGAGCTCGGCTTGGACCTGGACCCAGGCCTGGATTTTTTCAAAATACCGAGCTCTAATAACGACATAGCACCGGGGTGGGTTAGGTTCGGACTTGAGTAAAGTAAATGATTTTTCTATATTGTTTTTTCATGTTTATTAAACATTTAAATGAATTTCAATTTAGAATTAATTAAAATTAATTTTTATTAAAAATAAGATTTAAAAAAATATATTCCATTTATCCCCCGGGGGGATAAATAGAGACGGGGCGATTATTTTTCAACATCCTCAGAAAGGGGGACATAATTGGAGACAGGGCCTTTAATGGAGACAGGGCCTTAATTAGAGAAAATACGGTAGGTATTATTTTTTATTTTTATAGTTGATTTCTGAGTAAATTTGTTTGCTCAAACTTCTCATGCTTCTATTTTTTGACTTTGTCGTTTAAAGTTTTAATGTATTTTGGATTTTACCTTTTATTTTTTCACTTTTCTCAGCTCTTAGTTTCTAAATATTATTTTTTAAGTGGGAAATCAAAAATATTTTACTTGTTTTTTTTAATATTTAATTTAATTTATGTACATTCTTCGTGTTTTTTAATATAAACCGTTTGGTCTTATTTGTAATTTTAATATTTGTTAAATCTACAGAAAATTTTAGTTTTATTTATTTCCCTGAGAGATTCCTAAGTTTATGTTATGGTAGTTTATTTGTGTATTTATTTGTGATATATTCTTTTTCATTTTGTTATACTTGAGATATTAATAATTAAATGTTATGTGCTGGAGATTTTATTGGATTAATATTTCACTTGTAGTATTCCTGCATTTCGGCTTCATGCAAAAATCGTGCAATTAATTTTTTAAATTTTCTTTATGTTATTGACTTAATGTTTATGCTCTCATTTTTATTTAAGCATTTTTACATTGAATTTTCTCTTTTATTTATGTTTAAATCTGATTCTAAATATTAATTTTGCGGAATGATTTTAATTTCTCTTATACATTTAAATTATAAATTATTTATTACTTTTTAATTGTCCACTAATTAATTGTCCAGCAACTCAATTGTCTGGTGAATATTCATTCTCAATATAACCAAAAAATTTATTTGAACTGCTTAAAATGTTTTTTTTTATTATAACAATGTTTCATAATTAATTTAATTAGATTTTTATTTAATATTACTTTAGATCAATTTTTTGCATTGCCCTAAAAATCTTGAACATTATCCAGTGTACAGTGCGACGCACACTGGCCTTCGAATTTAAAATATAATTTGTAAATTTTATTTTTTTTTAAAATATTTATGTTATTAAATTTTTTATTTATTATATAACTTTTTATTTTTGGATGAAGATCTGCAGAAAAGTTGAATATAATTATTAATTGTTACATAAGCTCTTTATCTTTTTTATATAAGACAGGAAAAATAAAAAAAGAAGAGCTAGAATGTAAATGTAACCTATAATATTAATGCAAATTGAATATGTTTTATCATCACATTTATTTGTTATATTAAATAATAGGTATTCTTTTTTCACGTTTCCCTTACATTTTTTCTCAATTCAGAAATTAGTTTTTATTTTAACATCTTTTTGTTTTTCAACTAATTACTCCCATTCAATTGTACAATTGAGCCACATCCATCGATTTGTTGTAGTTTCCTCCCGTTCCATGAATATTGTTTATTCATAAAAATAAAAAAGTCATCAGAAGGGCGTAAACCACTTAGGTACTCTAACGACTGTTCATATAAAAGTGTCGTAGAGTAAGTGATAAAAATATGGAGGATCACAGGAATTAAAAAAAACAAAAGTATGTGAAAATAAATAAATATAAATGAGGTCAAAATATAAAAATACCAAATCACTTAGAGATTTGTTATAATTCTAGCTTTTCCGGTCTTACATATTACCCTAGTGAACTTTTAAGTTTTGTAAATTGATTTAATGAATTTGTTTTTATTAGTTCTTTATCGAGTTGATTCCACAATTTTGTTACCCTCCCAGCAAAGGGAATGAATTTTTTGCCAAGTATTTTGTGTTAAATCTACAAAAAGGGATGCTAAAGCGTGTTGATGGATTAAAAATAGAAAATAGTTTCAGATCTGTTCGGCCAAAACATAAAATATTTTTGACACTTCGATTTTTTTAATATTTTTTTGTAGAGACGGATTCCAAACCTCCGGACAGTTCGGCGTTTGTTTGTTCCATCAATCTGGGTCGTGTTTTATATTATTTATTGAGTTTATTCATTTATCTAGATTAACCTTTTTATTTCTGTGTATTTTTTTTATTTCTGAGTTTATTAGTTTTAAAACTACTTAAAATTTTCATCCAAATCAAATAAGTTTATTCACTCGGTTATTTTGAATCAATAAGTTTGTATCGTTCGGTATCCCGCTCTTCATAATATTGAGAACGCAAAATGATTATTGCGTTGATTAGGCTTAGTTGATGCGGTATTTAATTATTTTTTAATTTAATTATTTTTTGTTTATTTTCTTATTTATTTATTTATTTGTTGTCTGTTTATTTAATACCACTTGCTTGGAACCTCAATTATGCATGTAAACTTCTAAAATACAAATATCTATTAATCAAATTTATATTATTATCACTAATTTAACCTTGCTGAACTAACTATAAGCTTATTTTTTCTATTTTTATATGCGTTCTATTTATTTCATTTTCCGAGTGAAAAATGAACAAACTT
This sequence comes from Heterodera schachtii, assembly GCA_023374025.1. Classification (NCBI taxonomy): domain Eukaryota; kingdom Metazoa; phylum Nematoda; class Chromadorea; order Rhabditida; family Heteroderidae; genus Heterodera; species Heterodera schachtii. Next base: position 52,204 of record SIJG01000058.1, on the reverse strand, counting down.
TTATTTTTATTTTCAATTATATTTTGCATTAAAATAATGAGTAATGTTTATATATTATTTCGTACCTTCTCTTTTTGTAATCTTTTCTTACTGTTGAGATTAATTATCAGAATTTTTCTGTCTTATGTTTTATTTATTTATTTTTCTATAATTATAATTAATTCTTAATTTTCTTGATTCTTGGCGATCATTCTAATCCGTATTGGTGGGTGGTTTTCAGGTGAATTTATATAAAATATTATTTCTAATCTTATATAAATTTATTTAAAAATTTCTAAAATAATTAATTCTAAAGCTGTATAATAAAAATTTGTTTAAATAATTCATTCTTGTTCTAATTATTATCAGCTTTTTGACGTGTGTTTATTTTTATTCAACTTGAAAATAAATGATTTTTAAAATCACTAAATTAAAATTTCTTTTAAATAATTTATCACATGTCCTCTGGCACAATCTTCTTAATTTTTGCAGAAGTCGTTTGGGTATTTTAAATTTATATTTTTTGCAAAATTATAATCGATTTTAAATTTAATCATTTGTGTAAAAATATGTATAGTCGAGAGTAAATTTCTTGTATAAGCCTTTTGTAACGCTTTACCTTTCACGAAAGGTCCATTAAATTAATTTAGCTTTTTTATAGTTTATTATTGTCATTTATTAAAAATATTTGGATAAATGCAACAAAAGATTTGTCATTATTTTCCAATTTTATTTTGTTTATGTAATAATAAATCAGTTATATATAGAAAGGATAGAATTTTAATAATTTACTTTTAGCTCTAATATAAGGTGTAAAATGGAAAATTTTCTTCAAAGGCAAAAATATTATGCCAAATTATTAAGGGCATACCTACATAATTTTCAAAATTAAAAATTTTCGTAAAGAAAATAAACAAATAAATTTTAGAGGTGAATTTTAGAGAAATTTTCATTTCTTAGAGGTGTTTTTTTTTAAATTTTTGGGTCGATTCTTAGTGATGTATTTTTCGTTTTTATTGCGTTTTTGTTAACAAATTTTGGGCAAAACGCCAAAATAGGAGAAAATAAGTTTTAAAAATTTCAGACCATAGGGAGCTCAGGAAAAAAATAGGTAAAAACCTAAATCGTAGCCCTAGTTATGATTAATTATTTATTAAATTTAATTAAAATAATAATTAATTTAATTTTTACGAACATTGATATTTTTGTCACTTCGGCTCACCACTAATTTGCATTGCTTCATCCTTCTAGATTTTCTTTTTTTTTATAAACTTGTTTATACAGGGTGACAAATAAGTCTTGCACTACTTTAAAATTTCTAATATCTCATAAACCAGCAAACCGATTTTAATCTTTTTATTCTCATTTTGAAGCCCATTCAATTCTCTTTAAAGCACTCTGAATTATAAAAAAAAAATTTCATTTTCTCAATGTAATAACTGAAGCATCAAAAATTATGACCCATTTTTGGCGTCAAAAGTTCACTGTGCGTAGACATTAAAAAAATTCTAACAACTAAACTAAATGAAGCAAAATAATGAATTCACGTGGAAAATATGGCATAACATAGTTCTTTAAAATAAGCTTGCAAAATATTATAATGTCGGGAATAATAATTGTTTTTTAGAAAAAGCCTCATATGCTGCAATAATGTGGTTTTATTTGTTATATTGTTTTATAATGATTCTATCAATTAATGTTAAATTGAAAAAATAACTTTAAAACAAATTTGCTCTTCGAGTTTTTTTATTTCATCATTCAAGGCATGTGAATAATTTAAAAAATTTTCACATGGCACAAAAGTGTAAAGCCATTAGGTCAGCATTTTGCTGCCCTTCAAAATTTTCATTTTATTATATAAATGCTGTTTACGTGAATAATTAATTGAACATTTTTCAATGTATGAAAATTATGTATTTTTTATATGTTATGTTACGGTTTCATCAACTTTTTGAAAAAAAAACAAATGTATACAATGTTTTCTTCTTCAAATATTTTCATTAAAAACTTTTATGATACTCTCTAAATTTATTTTTAATTGTAAAGCTATTTAAAAATTAACAATTTTAATTAAAAATTAATTTTATTAATGCTATCATTTAAAATAATTAGTTGTTTTTTTAAATGCACATTTATGGTCTTCGATAAACAACAAATTTGCTCTTCGAGTTTTTTTATTTCATCATTCAAGGCATGTGAATAATTTAAAAAATTTTCACATGGCACAAAAGCGAAAACTCTTTAGGTCAGCATTTGCTATCCTTTGAAATTTTCATTTTTTATTATATAAATGCTGTTTACGTGAATAATTAATTGAACATTTTTGGCTGTAGACAATATATAAAAATTTTTTTTATATGTTATGTTACGTTTTCATCAACTTTTGAAAAAAACAAATGTAAAATTTTATTGAATTTTAAGAATACCTAAGATTATTTATTCAATGTTTTTGCCTTTGAGCATCACCGCACTTTTAGTTTTCTGAATGATCTTTAGAAATCTGAATTAATAATTTTCATTTATGTTCACTCAAACAAAAATGATTTTTTAAACTATGTTTAATTTATTACAATATTTTGGTAAATCTAATATTAAAACTTAATTCTTCATAAAATAATCTATGTCTGGAAAATGTTTATTTTAAGCTAGTAAAATTTTTGCTGTTTATATATTACAAAATTTTTAATTTTTTAAACAATCCATAATTTCTTATTATACAATTAGATTATATAATTAAATTTCTTCTTCTTCAAATATTTTCATTAATAATTTATTCTCTCGCTAATAGTTTTTAGCCCTTATTTCTTATAAATTTGCGTTTACATTTGTTTATTTTTATGATATTCATCAATAAACATTTTTGCTCATTGTATAGTTTGTGTTGC